>SJYT01063530.1:77932-170851 GCA_006410635.1 Cephalophus harveyi
CTTAGTCGGCAAAGTAATGTCTCTGCTTTTGAAAATGCTATCTAGGTTGGTCATAACTTTTCTTCCAAGGAGTAAGCGTCTTCTAATTTCATGGCTGCAGTCACCATCTGCAGTGATTTTGGAGCCCCAAAAAATAAAGTCTGACACTGTTTCCACTGTTTCCCCATTTGTTTCCCATGAAGTGATGGGACCAGATGCCATGATCTTCATTTTCTGATTGTTGAGCTTTAAGGCACCTTTTTCACTCTCTTTCACTTTCATCAAGAGGCTTTTTAGTTCCTCTTTACTTTCTGCCATTAGGGTGGTGTCATCTGCATATCTGAGGTTAATAAATGATAAATATTTATCATTATTTACTATCCAATTTTGTCCTTTATTGCCTTTTTTGGTTTGAAGTCTGTTCTGTCTGATAAGGGTAGGGCTGTACCCACTTTCTTTTGGCCGCAGTTTTCTTGGAATATCGTATTCTTTTCCTTCACATGTAGTCTACGTTTGTCCTTGGAGCTGAGGTGAGTCTTCTAGAGACAGCAAGTCAGGGGGTGTTGTCTTATGTAGGAGTTTTGCTTTTCTTTTTTATTATTATTTTTATACAATTTTTATTTTCCATTTACAGGTACTACAGAATATTGACTGTATTCTTCATGTTGTACAATACATCCTTGAGCCTATCTTATACCAAGTCATCCCAGATACTCTTTGTTTTATAGCGTATTCTCTCTGTTTAGTAATTTCATTTCTGAGATTGAACTGCCTGAATTTCCTTTTAGCTTAACTGAGTTTCTTTATTACAGCTATTTTGCATTATCTTAATCAGTTAGATTGCAATATTTATAGCTTTAAGTTTGGGTTCTGGGGGAGTGTAATTTTTTGTGTGTGGGGGGAGGATACATGTTATTCTGGTGCTTCATGATGCTTGATGAGTTGTTCCCCTTGCCAACATATTTGAAGTACTGAACACCTTTCTGCTTGATTCTGACAATTCAACTGGTCAAAAAATAGAGGCCTGTTTTCCAGTAGGTGGTGATATATTAATAGCACAAGTCTTTGGATCCTCTTACCTGAACTGCCTCTATTATATTTGAGTTTGCACTTTCCACACTCCACTGCCTCTGTCAGAGGTGTGGCCTTGTGACCTCGTTATTGCTTCTTGGGCCTTGGGGTCATTGGTGCTTCGCTGCTGCCAGCGTTGCTGGGGTCTTACGACCTGGTGCGTTGGGATGATGGGCTCTTCCCCCTTGTCTGGAATCCCCTGGGTTGCAGGTTCTGCCACTGCTGGTAGTGGTCACCTGATTTTCTAAGGTTGGTGGGCTCCACTGGCGTGGGAAGGTGGGGCAGGGGGCCAGAGTTGTGGGTTCCTCAGTGGCCAGAGGGATGAGGTCCGCAGCCCCTTTGCCACTCAGTTACCTGTCGTGACAGGCGCTGCTGCCTCTGGGAAGCTGGCGTTGTGTGCACTTGCCTCCACTGTTGCTAGGCTTTCTGAGGCTGCAGACTCAGCTTGCCAGAGCAGGAAGCCAAGACTAGAGGCTGTACTTGTGCTTTTCCTTCAGTTTCGCCTCTGCTGTGTGTTCTAGTCCATCCACCTTTAGATGTACAGGTGTGTAGGAATCTCCAGGGTATTAGAGGTACCTTTGTTGCATTGTTGTTTTACTGCTTGTAAACTGAAGGAGCAAGATAAAGGTAGCTTTCCACTGTGCCACTTTGCAGATGTCACTTTTACTCATTTTTGTATTTAGTTTTCTTTTTCTTATTGATCTGTCTTGACTATTCTTTTTTTTTTTTCTTGGCTGCACCATGCCACTTGTGGGATCTTAGTTCCCTGACCAGGGATGGAACCCAGGCCCTACGCAGTGAGAGTTCAGTTCAGTTCAGTCGCTCAGTCGTGTCCGACTCTTTGTGACCCCATGAATCGCAGCACGCCAGGCCTCCCTGTCCATCACCAACTCCCGGAGTTCACTCAGATTCGCGACCATCGAGTCAGTGATGCCATCCAGCCATCTCATCCTCTGTCATCCCCTTCTGCTGCCCCCAATCCCTCCCAGCATCAGAGTCTTTTCCAGTGAGTCAACTTTGCATGAGGTGGCCAAAGTACTGGAGTTTCAGCTTTAGCATCATTACCTCCAAAGAAATCCCAGGGCTGATCTAGAAGTACAGAATCCCAACTACTAGACTGGCAGGGAATTCCTGTCTTGAATATTCTTGATATTAATTCCTTGAGGAGAAATGACCAGTTTTGATGTTATTATCATGCATTAGTTTTCCACCTTATGATTTGTGCATTTGAAATCTTCTTTTTAAGCAAGATTCCCAAGATTCCCATCTGTAGTACATGAAAATCTTTTCCTAATGTTCTTCTGTTACCTTTATATTTTCCCTGTGGTATTTAGGTTTTAAATACATCTGTAGTCTACATTTGTGTATGATCATAGAGATCCAGGTTTATTTTTCTCCATATAATGAGCCAGTTTTACATCCTTCCTTCATTAATATTATATGTAGTATCACCTTTATCATATATCAAGTTCCTATGTATACCTCACTCTGGTTCTGTGTTCTGTCAATACTGTATTATTTTTATTACTGTATTTATGTTATGTCTGGTTGGTAGGGTAAGTTCCTCCTTTGGAAATTTCTTATAGTTATTTGGTTATGCATATAAAACTTTAGAGTAACTTTGAGTCCTCCCCCACAGAAAAAGTCCACCTTAAGTTTTCATGGGATCCAAATAGATTTGTAGCTTAATTCTGGGGAAATGGACATCTTTAGTATTATTCTCCTATGAGCATGGTATGTATCTCCCTGTTTTAGATCTTCTTTTAATAGAGTTTTAAATTATTCTCCATAAATTTTGTACTTTTTTGTTAATTGTGTTTCTTAAGCTTTTGTGGTATCTTATATTTTCTAATTGAATATAAACCAGCATTATTAATCTTCTTCCCCAGTATGTCATTGTGGAAAATTCCTACTTATGACTAAGTTTAATTAAAGATTTTTTTCTTACAGTACACCCAAATATCCACCCCTGTATTCTTAGTTAATTTACAGTGCTTGCTTTATCACCTGTCTATTCTTCCATCCATCCATCTAGTCCATCTTATATTTTTATTTGTTTGAAATAAGATGTTGATGGGGAGGAGGGGGGTGGAATTCCCTGGCAGTCCAGTGGTTAGGGCTCTGTGCTTTGCAGGAGACACAGGTTCAGCCCTGGTCAGAGAACTAAAAGCCTTGCATGCTTCGCAGTATAGCCTATTAGTGATAATAATTTGTAGTAATATTATATTAATAATAGAAGTAACTTTCCCCCAAAGACTTGAGCGTTCGTATCATTAACTAGAGTTCAATATTTATTTAGTTTTTTTTCATTTAAGGTAAATTTGATTTCTGCAAATCAAGATACAGAACATTAGTATGACTTCAGAAAGCACTCTTTATGTCCCTTGCAAGGCAAAGCTCTCACCCCATCCCCACCCAGAACGAGAAAGAGAGAAGATGAAAATAAATTACTGAATTAACAGAGGGGAGAGAGAATGACTAAAGACAAAAATGGAGATTCTTAAGCAGGGGGAAGGGTATTATAAATAGTTATAGGTTAATACATGTTAAAATGCTATTCTTTATTTTTTTAAACTAAGAAAATTAATGAAATATTTTGCTTTCCAACTTCCTTCATAGCTTTCTTTAGTGTCTCTCAAAAACTGAAGGGATCTTGTATTGAACTGTAGTGACCTGCTCTGGATCTTTTCCTTTGAAAAGTTTCAGACAAGAGAAGAAGAGAGAATGAGAGCCAAGAGTGTGTGTATGTGTGTGTTTGAAATAGGCAGTATTTCTATGGATTTGTATAATTCCTTAGTGAGTATTTTACTATACAGTGATTGTAAATATGATGACATTTGGAGGATTCTAGGATTTTTATAGACTTTTTTATACTTTCTTTTTTTTTTTGGACGGGTCCATATTTAGCTTTTTCTTGAAACCAAGTACCTCTGGTGACAGTTTACAAAGTGGCAGCATTCCATTGGCAAGTGAACCTTTGGAGCACAAACCCATATCTAGTTCAGCAGAACCTGACCTGATCAACTTTATGGATTTGCCAAAACATAACCAGACCATTACTGAAGAAACAAGCTCTGCAGTTGAATCAAGGTACCATAGAATTCAGAGAACTCTTCATAAAAAATTGGGTGCCTCTGTAAAAATTTCATCTTTAAATACAACCTGGCTGACATAGACATAAGTTCTGGCATTTTTAATAATGTTACTTTAAAGACTATCCACTCCCGTATTCTGGCCTGGAGAATTCCATGGACTGTATAGTCCATGGGATTGCAGAGTCAGACACGACTGAGCGGTTTTCACATTGTTTAAATACCTAATGAATGAATCTAATGATAAACCATTTTTAATACTGTTTAATGTTTTACAGTGGTCTTTTCCAAAACTGAACTTCCCAACAGTAAAAAGTATTTTCTCTTTCAGTGTAGTCATTGCCAGTTTCCAGATATATACTCTCTTTACAGTGAAGTATACCTTTAACTCTTAAATATTGATTCATATATTTATTGAGAGCCTATTGTATGCTCAGCATTATGCGAAACACTAAAAATAAAAAAGTAAATAAAATCTGACCTCTGTTCTTAGGTGGGTCATGGCCTGAAAGTGAAAAGTCACTCAGTCTTGTCCGACTCTTTGCAGCCCCATAACTACACAGTCCATGGAATTCTCCAGGCCAGACTACTGGAGTGGGTAGCCTTTCCCTTCTTCAGGGGATCTTCCTAACCCAGGGATCAAACCTAGGTCTTCCGCATTGCAGGCAGATTCTTTACCAGCTGAGCCACAAGGGAAACCCGGGTCATGGCCTAGTAGAGATTAGATACTTGACAGTGAATCTACATTACTTACTTGGATGCATTATACATACTTCTAGGTGATTTTGTTTAATAAAGGTAAAATAATGTTTGAATAGAGCACATGAATGGGCACTTAGTCTTTTAAAAATAATACCATAATACATAACCATATACCCTCTTCCTACCCTACCTCACATCATCTACTTCATCCTGTTTTTCTGACTGATTTTTCAAAAATACCTGAAGAAAAGTTAATTCCTATAAGGCAGTACTGACTCTTCTCAGATATATTCAGTACATTCAAAATTTATTGTAGAAAATACTCTAGCTCTACAGATTTAGATTGTTTAAACCAATCTAACCACAGCATTTCTTCTTCATTTTTTTAAGTGATGAAATAACGAATGCCAGTGGAGATGTCCAAACTATGAAAGTTTCACCTGTGCCTAATAGTTTATCAAAACGAAATGTGTCTTTGACTAGAAGTCACAGTGTTGGAGGTCCCTTGCAAAATATGGACTTTTCCCAGCGACCGTTTCATGGCATTTCAACAGTTAGTCTTCCAAACAGTCTGCAGGAAGTTGTGGTATGTAACAGCATTATAATTATACTGTGTGTTCATGTAAGTATTTATTAAAATAGCATATTCTTCTCTAAGGTTTTGTTAATCACGTGAAAAGTGATACATTTTCATAAGCAGGCTAAGAACTTTTAGATTTCAAAAATGTACACAAATAGAGGAGTAGAGTGAGTCCTTCTGTGGCGCCATCCAGCGTCAGTGATTTCCAGCTTACAACACTTTTCTGTCATGTATGCCCTCATTTCAGTTCTTTTGTAGATCCATCTGAAGCAAATTTGAAACATATACTCCGTTTGTCAATATTTCAGCATTTATCTCTAAGAGATAAGGACTCTTACAAATGTAATGCAGTTGGTTCAGTCCTTAAGATTCCACACTCCCAGTGCAAGGAGCGCAGGTCGGTCCCTGGTCAGGGAATTACTACTATCTCACTTGCCACACGGTCTGGCCAAAGGTCAAACAAACAAAAAAGTGCCATTATCAGGCCCAGGAAATAACAAATGCTATCAGGGTCATTCAGTCTTCATTCGAATTTCTAGTGGTTTCAAAAATGTCAAGTATGTGTGCTTTGCAGTTTGAGGAATCAGGATCAAATAATGCTTTGTAATTGGTGATCTGCTTTTTGGTCTTTTTAAATCTATAGACTGTTTTTTTTCCCTTGTAGTTTATTTGTTGAATACAATCCTGTAAGTTGGTAGTTGCAGCTCGAAGCTTGATCAGATTCAGGTTTTTTGTTCTGTTTTGTTCATTTGTTTATTTTTACAAGGCAACTTCATCAGTAGTGGTATGTCTCAGAGGGACGTGAACTATCTCTGTGGGGTTAGCAGCTGTTAACCCCTTAATACCTAGATAAGTTATCCATTTGGAGCTATAAAATGACAATAGTCTAATTCTGTCATCTTCTTTATTTTATGAAATATATTTATAAAGAGAAACTTATCCTACGGCTTTTGTCTGATTTTTTCCAAAGATGCATTTTATGTTGGAAAAGCAAGATAAATGTTGGATTTTCTTTTTTCCTTTTATTTATCAAACTTCACAGTGACAAGTTGGGTTCCTAGCATTCTCCAAGGCGGTCCATTATCTGGGGGCATAAGGTTTCATTATGATCTCATGGGTTTAAACATTTATGTTTACATCCCCTGCTGTTGTTACCCTTATTGGTGCTTATTTTATTCCTTTTTTGGTCAGCTAGAAGCCTCTACCTGTTAGTGCCTTATTCCTTTTGACACAACTCTAGTAGCTTTTGTGGGTCTTCCCTGATCACTCAGTTGGTAAAGAAGCCGCCTGCAATGCAGGAGACCCCGGTTTGATTTCTGGGTTGGGAAGACCAACTGGAGAAGGGATAGGCTACCTACTCCAGTATTCTTGGGCTTCCCTGGTGGCTCAGCTGGTAAAGAATGTGCCTGCCATGTGGGAGATCTGGGTTTGATCCCTGGGTTGGGAAGATCCCCTGGAGAAGGGAAAGGCTACTCACTCCAGTATTCTGGCCTGGCTAATTCCATGAACTAGTCCATGGAGTCGTACAGAGTAAGACACGACTGAGTGACTTTCACCTTTGTATAAGTTCTTTTAAAGTTTCCTTGCTTTCTTGTATTACAAGATGTTTGATGCTCAGGTGTTAAATATTTCCTTCAGACCTCGAATCAGTCATTTCTTTAAGAAACATTCCTTTTAGAGAAAAACAGTATTTGAAGATCTCAATCTGGGCACCATGGGTGCTTATTAATATTGGTCATAAACACTTTATTCTAATTGTGCACAACTTACAAAGTCTAGGTTGGGTTTCTTTTTCATTATTTTCATTATTTCATTTGATTTATAAAATTGCTCTTTAGTTTTTATTGCAAATGTATAAACAAGTTAGATATAAAGACTCATCAAGAAATACACAAAAAATGGCCTCATCTGTTTAGAGTTTTACATGGAAGATAAAGTCAGATTTTTTTGGTATCATTATGAAACATCAGAAATGCAAATATTTCTTGTAAAAAGTTGGAAAGGAAAAATCAGTCATACATAGGGCATTGCTCTTAATGTGATAAGAGAAACTCATGTTTAAAATAGGCCTACTGTATGGATTAATAATTTTTGTTCATAATCATTTAACTTAAGGGTATTTATGATTAAGTGCTTTTTCTTCTTTTATGTTTTCTTCAGGGAGTTCTGCATGTACTAATGGCCCTGAAATAAGTTTGAAAGGACAGAAAAGTGTGCTGTCATTGGGACATACTCTGAAACATACATAATAAAATGAATCATATTTTCTTTCTATATTTCTGTTTTTAAGGATCCTTTAGGAAAAAGACCCAACCCTCCCCCTGTTTCTGTGCCTTACTTGAGTCCTCTAGTGCTCCGCAAAGAACTTGAATCTTTGCTAGAAAATGAAGGCGATCAGGTGATTCACACGTCCTCATTCATCAATCAACATCCAATCATTTTCTGGAACCTCGTTTGGTATTTCAGGCGTTTGGATCTTCCTAGTAACTTGCCAGGACTTATCCTCACTTCTGAACATTGTAATGGAGGCGTTCAGGTAGGGAACCAACTTCTGTACTTAAACTGGATTCATGTTGGTTAGGTAGTGTTAAGTCATAGGTTATTTCTCTCTCATTTAAAAATTTAGATAGGTGGTCCAGGGATGGTATAATGCTAGAGACTTGAGAGCCTTCTATCTTTTTTGCTTGCAGTGTGGCCTCCATTTCCAAGTTTTACACCTGGTCTAGGATAGCTGTACTCTACTTTCAAGCTACCACATCCATATTCCAGCCAGCAGTAAGAAGAAAAATGGATGGAAAATATATTCTTTCTTTAGGGATAGTTCCTAGATGTGCATCTAATCTTTTCATATGTATTTGCTTGGCCTAAATTTAGTTATATGATCATTTCTAGTGCCAGGAGTGGCTAGAAAAGTAGTTTTTATTCTGAAATATAATATTTCCAGCTGTGAGGGGTGTTTGGGGGAGAATGGATACATGTATATGTATGATTGAGTCACTTTGCTGTCCACCTGAAACTGTCACAACATTGTTAATCAACTATACTCCAATAGAAAATTAAAAAAAAAAATTTTTTTAAAGATATTCCCAGCTGAAATTCTCACAACTTTATTTTAAAGGATTTGTATTAGCCACATTTTTCAGTTATATTTAAAAACTAGTGAAGTGATTTTGCTAGGTCACATACTGAATAAGTGATGGAGGCTAAGACCACAGTCTGGCTCTCTGACTCTGCTTGAGCTGGCATCCTTGATTCCCAGGGAGACAGTAAGCTTACGATACTGAATACTGAGAGATACCCCCCACCCCAAACGTACATCAGAGGCACAATAAACTTTAGAGTCTTGTAAACTGTTTTGACTGATTTATATACTAGTCAGTACAGCGAGATAGTAGTAACTGTTGTACTTTCTCGTACCTTAAAATTTGTTGTGATGAAGGTTAATCACACTCACGTGACTGCTGTGCCAGTTACCAAGTTGTCACTCAGTCCTTGAAAGTCAGAATGAGAATCATGCACCTCAGAAAATAACAACATTTGTACTTAGATACAAATAAAAATTAAAATTTTTCTTGTTTTAGGTCTAGAATTTTTTTTTTTTTACAAACACTTATGTTGAGGCCTGACTTTCAGTAGATCACAGCGAGGGAGCTGCTCTGCTGTGGACTAAATCTCGACTCAGAAGCAAGTCATCTATGAGTGGTTTAGCACCAGATTCCCCAGGAACATGCAGGGGACATGTGACGGACAAGGGGGCAGCTGCCTTTCCAGCTGCGCCCTGTGTCCCAGGAGGAAGGGCTCTCCACTATGCCACGCTCCAGGTCTAGAATTTTAAAAAGGACTCATCTGTTTTATATAATCAAGCTTTGCTAGGTCCACTGGTAATTACTATTATGCTTAGTTACTGCTGTGCTTAGGGTACTAATACTTTCTATTGATCTTTTTTAGCTTCCCCTGTCATCTCTGTCCCAGGATAGCAAACTTGTTTATATTCAGCTGTTATGGGATAATATCAACCTTCATCAGGAACCAGGAGAACCTCTGTATGTCGCATGGAGAAATTTTAGTAAGTAAAGACATAAAAGACTCAAACTGGAAACAACCAAATATCCATCCACAAGTGACTGCATAAGCAAATTACTATACACTCCATCCACACAGAATACTGTTTAGCAGTAAATAAAAATGGATGCCTGAGGGAAAAATAGAATTGAGGAGGTGAGGTTAATTATTTTGCTTTGTTTTTAAATCTTTCACTCACTTTTAGTATCTCCTCAGGCTTTTTTCCATTCTATTTCAAATTTATTTGTTGTAAACAGGTTGATAAACCAACCTGTTTATCAGATGCCCAGTTGAGTGGCTTTTTTGTGTGATTCTTATGTTCTGTCAAATATTAATTTGGTGAGGTATTTGGAGAGTAAATTCTGTATAGCAGATGTGTTTGTATAGATGATAATTTCAATTATATGGGTACAAGCCTCAAAGATTTTGGCTTTATTTGCAGTTTTTTATATATAGAACATATTTTTACAAGGGGTTTAAAAGGTTATCCAGTATTCAGAAGCCTTGTGAGTCCATAGGAAACCACAGACAATCCAGTAGGTCAATGAGTAAATGGTATCAGTAGGCAGTTCATGGAAGAAACATTAAAATGCTGTGTTCTGTAAATATACAGTATACAAAGCTGTCTTCACAAAAGATTATAATAATGAAAAACTTAATACATAACAAGAGAGTTGTGATAAACCCACATTATGAAATGCTGGCAAACAAGGAAAGGAAGGAGTTATTTCTATATAGGTTCCTGAAAGAATGGATGCCCGTTATATTAAGTGGAAAAAAGGCAAGTTGTAGAACAGTATATGATCTTTTTTGCAAGAAAACAAAACCAGAATGTTTTCTTGCCATTTATTCCTTTTTGGCTGTGCTGGGTCCTCATTGCTGCACGGGCTTTCCTCTGGTTGTGGTGAGTGGTGGGCTGCTCTCTAGTTGTGGCGCGGGGGCTTCTCATTCAGTGGCTTCCCTGGTTGTGGAGCACAGGCGCTAGGGCATGTGGGCTTCAGGAGCTGTGGCTCCCAGGCTCTAGAGCACAGGCCCAATAGTTGTGGCACATGGGCTTAATTGCTCTGCAGCATGTGGGATCCTCCTGGATCAGGGATTGAACCCATGTCTCCTGCATTGGCAGGCAGATTCTTCACCACTGAGCCACCAGGGAAGCCCCTGTATGTTTTTAATGTATGCATAGAAAAAGGTCTAAAATTATATATATCCCAAGCTGTTAGCAGTACCTGCTCAGAAGAGAAAAGGGATTGTTTTTTCCTACAGTCTTTTACTACTTTTACTTAAGCTAGAAGAGAAGAGACATTTTCCCTTGAAATATGTCAATCACAAAATTATGACTAAATATATCTATTTTTGTCTTTTTGTTGTTTTTCCAGTTATGATGTTTGAACACTTTAAGCAGGAGCAGAATAACCTTGAAATTTATGCTAGAAAAAAAATAGAATTATAACCTCAATTTCTTTAGTCGTTTCCCCTCATATCTTGAAATAGATAAGTGTTTTAAAATGTTCTATAATTTGTGGTAGGAACAAAATTTTAGAATTCCCAAGAATAGCTTTGTTTCTTTACTTGGTTTCTTTAACTGAAGAACTGGCACATAAATAAGATTATAAGACAGAATAGAATTGAGTAGTGACTTTTGGAAAAGCAGTATGGGGAGCTGCACAGTCCCAATTCCCAGCAAAACAACATAATTGGTGAAAGTTATTAAAGACAAAAAAATGTGTGTGTCTATGACTATAGAGGAAAGTGAAGAAACATTTATTTAAGAAAATATATATTAAATTGCAGTAAAAACAGTGATTTCTGTAGCACTTGGGCTACAACTTGCTGCTCCCCACCAGCCCCCAGTCAAGGGGCTACAGCATCTCCCTGGGAAAGACAGGTTGTCAGCAGTTCTCATCCTCCCAGCTCTACCAGCTCTATAGCACAGAGGTTCGGTTCCAGGACATGAGGAGGCTCACTTCCTCCACTCAGCCCCCATTCATTGCCTGTTTCAGCAGCCTTTGAATACTGGGGCTCTGATTGTTCTCACAGCATCTTGCTCAAAAGGGAGAGGTTTTATGCCGTTTGAGGCAAGCTAAAGAATCAGAGGCAACTGCATCCCTCCAGTGCCCCACTCACAAAGTAGGGGAATCATTCTAAGAGAAGGCCACAGTTCCCAGCCCCGGCTCCAGAGCAGTGGCCGAGAGACAGGCCATAAGAACAGAGAGCTCAAAAATTCTCCCCAAAGGAAATGATCTTATTTGGGACAGACTGGAGAAGTTCAAGCCTTTAAAAGCACTCTTGGAAAAAGTGGCGATTTTGGTGAGAGGGCCAGTATTACCCTGATACAAAAACCAAAGATATCACAGGAAACAAAAATGAAAAATCCATATCACTTATGAATATAGACATAAGGATCCTGAGCAAAATACTATAAACTAAATCCAGCAATTTAAACGTCATGACCAGTGCTGTTACCCCAGACATGCTGTGTTGATTTGAAAATCACTTACTATAATACATCGTATCAATCAGAATAAAGGACAAAATCCACATGATATCTGAATGGGCACAACTAAAGCATTTCACAAAATCTATTGTCCTTTGTTAAAAACACTCAACAAGCTAGGAATAGAAAGAAACCTCCTCATCCTGATTATGAATATCTGAAAACCCACAACTGGTCTCAGTGAAGAAGGACTAAATACTTTCCCTCTAAACACAGGAACAAGACAAAGATGTCTGTTTTCATTATTTCTTTTCAACATTGTACTGGAGGTTCTTGTTAGAGCAATTAGATGGGAAAATAAAAGGCATCTAAATTAGAAATGAAAAACTATCCCTATTTGCAGGTTCTGTGATCTTATATATGGAAAATCTTAAATTAGAAAATCCTGAGGAATACACACACACACACAGAAAAAGACAAATGGATAAGTTCAGCAGAGTTCCAGGATATATGATCAATATATAGAAATCAACTGTATTTCTATATAATTTCAACTAATAATCCAAAAATTAAGAAAATAACTCCATTTATAATAGCATTAAAAATAATGAAATACTTACGGATAAATTCAATAAAAGAAGAAAGTAAAAACACCTAAATAAATAGAAATCCCATGTTCATGGACTAGAAAAGTTAATATTGTTAAGATGGCAGTACTCCCAAATTGATCTATAGATTCTCCAGGTAGCTTTTAATGGAAATTGGCAAGCCTATCCTGAAATTCATATGGGTTTCAAGGGACCTAGAATAGTCAAAGTAAGTCGTAGGACTCATATTTCTTGATTTGAAAACTTACTGCAAAGCTACAGTAATCAAAAAATTGGAAAACTGGCATAGGATAGATATATAGGTCAATGGAATAAAGTTGAGTTTCCAGAAATAAACCCACACATGTATAGTTAATTGCCTTTCAACAAGAGTGCAAGGACCATTCAGTGGGGAATGAATAGTCACAATTGGAACAACATGCAGAAAAGATAAAGTTGGATTTCTTCCTCACATCATACGTAAAATGAACTCAAAATGGATCACACACCTAAATGTAGGAGCTAAAACTATAAAACTCTTTAAAGAAAACACTGGAGTATATATTTTCATGACCTTTTATAGGACCAGGCCTTCTTAAATACAACCCCAAGAGGTGACAAAAGAAAAAGTAGATAAACTGGACTTAAAAACATCTGTGCTGAAAAATCAACCATTAAAAAGTGAAATGTCAGCCCACAGAGTTGGGGGAGATATTTGCAAAGTATCTTAAGGATCTGTATTCAGAATATATAAAGAAGTCTCAAAACTCATCACAAAGAAGATAACTCACCTAAAAACTGGGCAGAAGATCTGTCTTAATTAGTCTGGGCTCCGTTAGAAAATAGCACAAACTGAGTGCTAAATAGCTTCCTAAAAAGTGTACTTACTATTATTTTACTAGCATATAAAAATTTTTATTTCTCACAGTTCTGGAGGCTTGGAAGTCCAACACCAGGTTGCTGGCATGGTCAGTGAGGGCCCTCTTCTGGATGGCAGACTTATGCCCTCAGGCAGTACAAGGGATGAGGGATCTCACCGGTGCCCCCTTTTTAAGGGGTGCTAAACTAATCCATTCATGAGGACTTTGCCCTCATGATCTTACCACCCACTGATGGTCTCACCTCCCAATACCATTTAGTAAGCATTCCTTTTCAACATACGAATTTTGGGGTGACACAGACATTTAGATCCTAGCAGGATCCTGAATTGACAGATATCTCTAAAAATGGCCAGACATGTAAATGGCCAGAAATGAAAGGATGCTTGTTATCACTAAACATCAAGGACATGTAAGTCAAAACCACAAAGAGATACTACTTCATACTCAGTAGATTGGCTTTAACCAAAAGAGCATATACTGAGTTGTGGTGAGGGTATAGAGAAATTGGAACCCCAGTTCATTGCTAATTGGGATAAAAAATAGTTCTGTTGCTTTGGTATAAATAGTTTCACAGTTCCTCAAAATGGTAAACAACCGTATGACATAGCAGTTGCACTCTTAGGTATACACCCAAGAGAAATAAAGGGTGTATTAAAACTTGTACACGGTTTTCAGCAATATCTTTCTTAATATCCAAATAATGGAAGCAATCTAAATGTTCATATTAACTGATAAGTGGATAAAGTATGGTATATCCATACAGTGGAATATTATGTGGCAATAAAAAGTAGTGAATGCTGATATATTAAAAAATGAATGAATTGTAAAAAATTACAGAAGAAGCCAGACACTAGAGTATGATTACATTTATATGAAACAATCAAAATAGGCAAATCTGTAGAGACAAAATTAGATTAGTGGTTGCCTAGGGCTGGAGACGGTGGGAAGAAAAGAGAAGTAACTGCTAATAGGTAGATTTCTTTTGAAAGTGATAAAAATGTTCTAAAATTGGTGATGGTTGCACAACGAATAAAGGAGAAGTAGTGAAGTTGCCTATTATCTTTGCGTTAATACCCTAAAATCATAGCATACAATGAAAATCAAGTCTGTTCAGCAGTAGAAAAACTAGGATTAAAACCTATAGAGGGCTTCTCTTGGTGGCTAACTGGTAGAGGATCTGCGTGCCAACGCAGGAGACACAGGTTCAGTCCTTGGTCTGGGAAGATACCACATGCCACGGAACAATGAAGCCGGTGTGCCACAAATACTGAGCCTGTGCTCTAGAGCTCGGGAACAAACACTACTGAGCCCATGTGCTGCAACTGCTGAAGCCCGTGCACTCAAGAGCCTGTGCTCCATGCAAGAGAAGCCCGTGCACCATAGCTACAGAGCAGCCCATCCTCGCCGCAGCTGAAGAAAGCCCGAGCAGCAGCAGAGACCCAGTACAGCCAAACATAAACCCATGGCAGCCAGCATTTCCTCTTGAAACAGAGAACTTTGCTTTTCTTTGGTTCAACACAAAGGAAATATTACTAGTTATCTTTATTAAGGGGCTGGGTTGTATGCAAATTAAATAGCTTGCTTTATGACAGATGCTCAAAAAGAGGCTGACTGGGCAACTTTTGGACACACAGTTCCATCTCAGCTGATGTGGGTATAATGAAACTGTATGGCTGCTAGGGTTACCTCCAGTATAAAGTTTACCCTTTTTCTGGGCCAAACTTACATTGTTGATTTGATGTATTTTTAATGTTAACTGTGATTCAGTTCAAATATGCCACTGAAGCACTTTTATAATATATGAAATTGGTATAAGTATTTTTTCTTAATAATTCAGGAATTACTCTTGTATCAGAATTATACTCTACTGTAATAGAAAATGACAGAATCTTAAACAGGTAAAGATTATTCTCTCACATGAAGAATTTATGTAGACACTCTAGGACTGGTACGTAACTCCTCTGTCATCAGGGGCCTAGACTCCTTATGCTTTGTCTGCTTTTCCATCTGTAAAGATTCATGGTCATAGGATGGCTGCTGGAGTACAAGCTGTCACATCCCAGCCTCAAGCACAAAGCCCTTAAGTTCAGTAAAAGGAAAAAGGGACAGGCCTTTCCTATCTGAAGAAAAATAGTTTTTAGCTAGTTACATTGCTGCATAATTGTGAAGGTGAAAAGAAATAACTTCTTTAATAGATTGAATAAGTGTATTCTTTATTACTGTGTTCATATCGTTAGATTCTGAAAAGAAACCGTCTCTCCTGTCAGAGGAACAACAAGCAACAAGCACTTTAGTAGAAATCATCAGGCAGAGTATTCAACATAATGATGTTCTTAAACCCATCAACCTACTTTCACAGCAAATGAAGGAAGATGTAAAAAGACAGAGGTAATAATTCAGTATTTTTTACTTGATGTCACTGGAAATAATTTCATGATTTTTAAAAAATTGCTTTCAAAACTATCTCCAGTTGTAAAAGAAACACATACTCATTGTGGAACATCTGATTCTTTTTTAAAGTGCTGCCCAAGTGTATACATTCATACTTCAGCACAAACATAATAAAAATGTCTGAGAAATAAATTTTAGTAGGTGATGCATTCATATCTAAAATATACTCAGTCTTTGGGAAACACTTCTATTCACTGGAAGCCTATAAATACGTTTAACATCGATGTTAAACATGGCTTGTTCAGGCCATGGCACAGTTTATCTTGTGGGATGTAAAAAAATATATATGAGGAGTAGAAACAACTTAAAATGATGGAAGCAATGAATCACAAAGTATATGAAGCTATCCTGGTCCTCTTACTATTTATTATCTGCTAACTTATTTGGATCAGTACTCACCCCAGTCTCAGCCTAAGTGAATTTTGTGATATGCTTCAGAAAAGGGGACATAGTATCTTTTATCAAACATAAACAGTGTTTGCAGGTGCTCTTGAAGTTTGTAGTCATGGCATCTTTGAAGACAGTCTCAGAAGTAATAGGACAAGAATTCATGATAGAAATCAATAGATCCTTTTATAATTTTAGCAGTTGATATGGAGATTATCTCCTTCACAGGCTAAAGAGTAGCTAGTTACAAGCATCTGATTTAAGGGCAGGGAAAGAATATGAGAAATTATATAGCTTCTGAAGCTTTTAAAGAAAGCTGCATGGAGCATCATCAGAATCAGCATTACAAATTTTTTTTTCTGTGTAAATACTGAGAAGTCAGTTCCTAAATTCTCCTCCTTTTTAACAACTGAGCCATGAATTTTATTTTTAAGGTTTGTCTTTTATGTTCACAAATCAGATAAAGGTGATTTTTCCTTTACTGTTGGGTTAAATTACTAGTAAGACACCACACAACCTGTTTGTGCCTAAGGGTTTAGACCCCTAACTTACTTAGAAATTAATTTCTTACTTTGTCATGTTGCAAAAAATTGCTTTTATAAGTATGAATTAGAAATGAGAATTGAAAGTTATCTATTGCATTACTAAATATCAATAACTTTAAGATAAAATAAGCCATTTTTGAACATGAAGCTTTATGCCCATTAACTTTAAACTTTTTAATTTGAAATAGAAGTTTCCAGGAAATGGCAAAGCAAGTATCTGTGGACCCTCTACCCAGCTTTTCCCAAAGGTGACACCTAACAACTGTAGTGTAGTCAAAACTGTGACACTGACATGAATGAACACACAGAACCTATAGTTGACTTACAGTGCTGTTAGTTTCAGGTGTTTTTTTTCACCATTTAAAAAATCTTAGCATATTTTTATGCTCTTTGCCCATTCACTTCAAAATATTTTGTTTTATAGGAGTTTATACAGAGAAATCCTCTTCTTATCGTTAGTATCTCT
This sequence comes from Cephalophus harveyi, assembly GCA_006410635.1. Classification (NCBI taxonomy): domain Eukaryota; kingdom Metazoa; phylum Chordata; class Mammalia; order Artiodactyla; family Bovidae; genus Cephalophus; species Cephalophus harveyi. Next base: position 95,170 of record SJYT01063530.1, read on the forward strand.
TGGAAGAGAGAATATTGATATTGGTAAGTTGGTCAGACGGGGACTGCTAAAGGTGGTTTAATCTTATTCTCATAAGTAATTCAAAAATTCTAACTGGTATGGGTAAATACTCCATTTGCCTTTAAAGATTTCTATCTTTAAATGTGCAGTTTATGTATATAAAATTATTTGACTACTACTTTTAAATGCGTAGCTTTCGTCTTATTAACAAATTCCAACTACATTTTTGAAAATATCTTTCAGAGGCTTTTGACAATGAGTATGGACTTGCATACAACAGTCTGTCTCCAGAGATTCTTGAAAAGTTGCAGAAAATTGATGCTCCACCAAGTATCAGTGTGGAATGGTGCAGGAAGTGTTTTGGAGCACCTCTCATTTAAATATAACAGATTGACTAGATTTTTGACACAGTACTAGGGGAATGGACTCAATCTGGAGACATTCAAGGTTTTTTCATATTACAAACTGGCAAAAACAGAAATGAACTTACTCTTGGGACAGTATTTATGATGAAATCATACTCAATCATCTCAGTGTAAAAACACCATTAAAATGCCCCAAGGTTTATTGAAGATTTACAATTTCTGAGCTGTTTATATCTGCTGAAAATTGGTATCACATTTCTCAGTATTTCTAGTAGTTTGATAATGGAAAGCCATATTCACTCTTGGCATTTTGTTTGTTTGAAGCTATTGAGTTTGGGGAACGGCAAATTAACATTAACTTGCCTAACCCCCAAACAAATGAAATCTCAATTATAACAGCAACTATTTGTGTATTGTGTATATATGTGTGGCTGTGTAGGTGTCTATTCAGCCATATTATATTTATTAAAATTCTTAAATTGCATGTTGCAATAGTTTTTTGAAAGGGGTTTCCAACATTAAAATGACTACTACTAAATTCATATGTAGTCATTCAAGTTCAAAATTACCTGAAAGTCTGATGAGAACTGCCATGCCTTTGACTTCAAAATTAATAATTTTTACCCTTCATGTTATATATTAGCTCCCTTAATTGGTTATATTTTCAAATATCCAGTTCCTTCATCCTCTTCCCAGTACCATGTTCATTTGCAACAGCTTTAAAATGGAATAAATGAGCCAAATAGTTTAAATTAGATCAGCTTCATAATTTACAAAATTAAAATTCTTGTGTCTTTGGGTCTGAAATTTGTTCAGGCACATAAATTGTTGCTATTGTTCACTTTTAAAAACCTGTGGAATAATTTGCACTGCACAGAATTCTATTCTTGTATATTTAGATTGTATGCTTATTTGTGCATTTGTAAATATGGTTTTTTAGGATGAATCAATTAAGTGTTAAAACATTAAAGCTTATTAAGCTTGTTGCTTGTAGGTTTAAGAAAATCATGACCTCACATGCCTCACTGACATTCACGCCTTTCATTAAACCATCCCTTAAGGATAGTCAATGTGTCTTCCTTACCTTTGCATGCATGGTTTGAAAAACCAATGATTGTGTGTGCTTCCTTTTACAGTAATTATGCAGATGACTGAATCACAGTTGATAACTATTTCCAGGTGGTACAGTTAACATCACACACTGTTACTATACCAATCTTCCAAGATTTCAGGGTTATTAAGACCTATGCAGAATCCTTGTTTCAATTTATGGTTAAAGTGCTCAGTGAAAGAACTTTAGAATTCTCATTGCCTTAAAAATGGATCTTTTGCACTGTCTCAGAGTATCTATTTTTTGCAACTTAAAACTTGGTACTAGTTTTAATACTATTAACACTGCCCCAACAGAAAGTTTGGAATTACCTTGCATATAAAAAAAATTGAGGTTGAATAAAGTGAAAACTTCACAAGTTTGCTGTTCTCGTCTCTTACATTTTTAAGGCTCCTGAAGTGTGCACAGTAATTCAAGTTCTTGTTGTCTTCAGAATTCCAGTATCGTCTGTTTTCCCACTTTTCTGTGGTTTTCAATAATTTGAAACTAAATTACTTAAAGCACTTCCCACTAAAAATTACTGATGATGTATTCCTAAATCTTACACATTTAGGAATATTATGAATTTTACAGTAACTTTTACTATTACTCTGAAAAACATTCATTATAAAGCTTAGCCTATTTAGAAATAAAACTGATTTGTATTAAAGTTGCTTAAAGGCCTTTTCTAGCACCTACCACTGGGCAGTAGAAATTTATAGCAAAAACAAAGACAAAACATCAAATCATTGAGACTTAAATCTAATTAAATTCTGAAAACCCATCTCTCAAAATATGCCAGCTTAGCATTTTCTTACTCTGGTTTTAGATTAACTGCATCAGCTGCATTTATACATTGATTATAGTAACCTGCATTTTACAATGTTGAAGTTTTAAATTTACCAGATTTCATGAGCTAGAATGGTCGAGGCCCACCTTATTTGTCCACATTAAGGACTGTACTCCTTGAAATCAGGGTGGTTCTTGTGTTTTATGCATTGGAATCAACCCAGCTACTGGGTTACAATTCTGGATTTATACCAGACCCAGACCCACCTGCCTTTTGGTCTTGTTACCCTTTAGGACTCTTAACTTCTCTGTCAATTGCCAATTGAAGTTTTGTACTCTTAAGAGCTAATGGTCCTATACAGCAGAAACGAACAACACTGTAAAATCACCTGCACTCCAATTTAAAAAAGACCTGTGTGGGGATCCCCTCTATGAACCTTGCCCCAAACTACCCAATCATCATCCACTTTTTAACCAGATCCTTGGGTGATTCTTCTGCATACTCTTAACTGAAGCACTTCTTCAGTCTCTACGTGCCAAAGCCACTTTTCAAGACCCTCCCATCTGTTAAGGATTTGAATAAAGGTTTTAACTGCAGCTACTGTAGAAAGCAGACACGGTACGTACAGGAAAAAAAAATACTTTTGGGAATTCCCTGATGGTCCAGTGGTTAGGAGTGTGCTCTGAATGCCACAGGTCTGGGTTCAGTCCCTAGTTGGGAAGCTAAGATCCTACATCCCATAAACCACACAGTACAAGGTATACTTTCTGTGTACATCCTTCATAGATCCAAGAGTGTCTAAAAACAGGTAGTCAAGTCCCTTGCAGAGTGTGAAATATAATAAAAATGTAAATAAATTCACTTGAGTTGAAAAGGTTTCTGTTAATAAGTCTGCACTGTTTTTAAAAGCTTTGTAAAAACTATTCTAGAAATGGTATCCATTAACTGTATTTTTCACAAGTTATTCTTTTTACATATGACAATGTCCATCTTCACAAGGGCACTTTTCATATATCGTGTAGAAACTACATTCCTTAAAATAAAGTCTGTCAAAGATAAATGACTTAGGACTATTAATTTCCCCCATCTTGTCCCATGCCTGAGACACCCACTAAAAGAAACTCTGTTCTGGCCATTTCTTCCACTATCATATATAGTCTGTTTCTGAATTTGAAGGACTATCACTTTCAAGTTATCTCTTGCAGACCTATTCCACTGCTAGATTATACAGTACACCTCCTTTTCCATGTTTGTGGACCTTCATTTACCTATTTGATCATCAATTAAAAGTCAAGAAGGGAGAGTTGATGTCTGATCTTATTTATTTGTTACTCTTAGAACATCTCATTTTTGACTGGACTCAGACTTAGAAGTAGAAGCTCTCAGAGAGGACAGCCTCCGTCTCTTGGCAATCTGTTCCTGCCGTTTTTCTTTGGCCTCCTATAACAAAACAAATAACAAAGTGCAGTTAAAGCTTATCTGGATTAAAAAATGCAAATCCCATAATTCCTATTTCCCTCTGAGATTTACCTTCATTCTCTTGGCCAAAAGTTTAGCATATTCTGCAGCCTCTTCTTTATTTTTCTTAGTACGCTGTTTCTTTAGAGCAATACGCCGGCGTTTGTGTTGCAGAACTCGTGGAGTCACGAGACGCTGAATCTTGGGTGCTTTAGTCCTAGGTTTCTTACCTAAAAATTTAGATGACTCAATCACTTCCAAACCCTTGCTCAAGAGGACCCACATTTATATTTTTAAAACACCAGAGATTCGATTCAAACTTAGTAGCACATTTAATCCTAACAGCTCACTAAATACCAATAGTTTGGATATCAAGTTCAAGGTCAAACATAAATTTATGTTGCTTAGCTGAATAGATGGAAGCCCTATCTTAATTTTTACTACTCACTTTGATATCCCTTCCATAATTACATTGTCTTAGTAGGATATTATGTACCTATACCATAAGACATGTGAACATTACTTTAAAACAGTATTTAATTTGTTATGAAAACTAACTAAAGCATTAGCTGCATCACTGTCCCACCCGCCATGCTTTGAAGTCCCAATTGGTAGTCAAATTTCTATTTTCCAAGACAGGAAGGACCTGCTTATCTGCTTATGAGGAGTAAAACCATCAACATTCATTAAATTTTTTTTGCAATGCTGTGCTGCTTGTAGGAGCTTAGTTCCCCAACCAGGATTTGAACCTGGGCCACCACAGTAAAAGCAGAGTCCTAACCACTGGACCACCAACAAATTTCTAGGAGTATCTTCATTGAGCCTGTCTGAATTATAAATCTGCTTCACAGCAGGAGTCTTTATCAGATATAATGGTTTTAGTTTGTAGACCCCTGTGAGAGCAATAAACACTCCATATAAATATAGTCTAAGACTAAATGATCAACTAACTGTCCAGGTTCTGCTAAATGATAAAGGAGTTATAAAGAAACAAGAACCATCTTATAAATACTATTAGCTACTCTTGCCTGGAAAATCCCATGGACGGAGGAGCCTGGTAGGCTGCGGTCCATGGGGTCGCTAAGAGTCGGACACGACTGAGGAACTTCACTTTCACTTTTCACTTTCATGCATTGGAGAAGGAAATGGCAACCCACTCCAGTGTTCTTGCCTGGAGAATCCCAGGGACGGGGGAGCCTGGTGGGCTTCCGTCTATGGGGTCGCACAGAGTCGGACACAACTGAAGTGACTTAGCAGCAGCACTTACTAATGTTATTTCCAGGGGTGGAACTACAATTGTGTATTTATACCATATCTTCAGCACTTAATAGAACCTGGCACAGAGAAGATTTCCAAATATTTTGAATGAGTAACCAACAAGCACTCACCACATGCCAGGTATTAATTAGCTTATTTAAGCCCACAGTCCTGGAAACCAATACCCCAGTATTTTCCGATTTGTCAGGAAAACTCAACCTTCAACTAACATGTTATTTATGATGATGTGTTATGTTGACTAACAATATACCTGCTTAAAATGTAAAACACCAAGTTTTCTTGAAAAAACTAAAAATTGAGTTATGATCCAACAATCTCACTCCAAGGCATATATCCAGATACGACTGTAATTCAGAAAGATACACGCTCCCCTGTGTCCATAGCAGCACTATTCACAATAGCCAAGACAGGAAAACAACCTCAGTGTCCACCAACAGATGAATGGATGTCATGCATATATACAGTGGAATACTAAACTACAAAAAATGACAGTGTCATTTGCAGGAACATGGATGAACCTAGAGATGATCACACCGAATGAAGCCACAGTTAAGACAAATACCGTATCACTTAAACACGTGGATTCTAAAATACAACACAAACTTTACAGAACTGACTCACTGACACAAAGAACAGACTGGTGGTTGCCAAGGGAGGTTGGGTGTGGAGGGATGGATTTGGAGTTAGGGATTCTCAGATGCAAATTATTACACATGGAATAAAGTCCTACTCCTATCACAGCACAGGGAATATATTCAATAACCTGAGATAAATCAACGGAAAAGGTTTTACATGTATCTGAATCACTTTGCTGTACAACAAAATTAACTTAAAACATTTTTATAGTAAGTCAACTATACTTCAACATAAGTTATATATATGTTCCCTGGTATTTTGAATGGTTTTCTAATTTGCAAAACTACCGCTATCCACTTTCAGAAGTTAAGGCAACTTATGTTAATGAAAGCATCAACTTTATCAACTTCGGTAAACAAAAAATTAAAACCACTGATATGTTAAGAAAGCAAATGTGTGGGCATAAGAGCATATTCAACCACAATCCCAGACTTTTTAACACCAAAGCAATGAACAGTTAACTGATAAGCTATCCTTGAATGCACTCACAATGACTCAAAAGCAAATTTTCAAGAAAAATTCTAAAACTATAGGGCACTGGTTATAATGAGGATTAATTCCAATTGCATATCTTGACCCTTTTCCATACTAATTTCCTAAAAATGCATATTCTAGGTAAACAGTAGGCAGAGATTGGCTTCCAACACGCATATAAAATGGTACAATCAATGAAATTTAGAAACCTCTATATTGCATAATCCCTCATACCGTCTTTGTTTAGGGGCTTTCGCACAACATATTGGCGGACATCATCTTCTTTGGAGAGATTGAAAAGTTTGCGGATTCTGCTAGCTCTTTTGGGACCCAGGCGACGAGGCACTGTAGTATCAGTGAGTCCAGGAATATCCTTCTCCCCTAAAAGAAAAAAGTGAACAGATGTTTTTAATTCAACAACTTCCTTACAAACAAGAACCCTAAACTGTTCAGGCATTGCCAAAGCCACTTAGTCCACTTTCAAAGACAATCAGCTTTAAGTCAGTGTTGACAAAAATCAACTTCAGAATAAAAGGCTCACCTTTTTTCACGATGACCAAATTGAGAACACTCAGATTGGCATCCACAATGCAACCCCGTACAGATTTGCGCTTTCTCTCTCCAGTCCTCCTTGGTCTGTAACAGGAATGCCCCTTACTCAGAAGCAGGCGAACTCGGCCATGGGTCAAGACACCCTGCTTCATGGGGAAACCCTGCTTATCGTTCCCGCCACTGATTCGGACCACATAACCCTGCAAAAGAACACCATGACACATTAAAAACAAAGCACTGTGGTCTCTAAGTACACCCTTAATTCTACTTAGTGCCGTTCATGAGGACCGATCTGACACTTTAAATACTTTCCTCTGGTCACTCAATTTTGTCTATACTTCGAGTTTCCCAAGTTAGACTGGCAAAATCCTTTCAACCAAGTCATATTTCTAGCCTTTATTTACCAGAGTTAACAACTCTTGGGGTAGAAAGAGTATGTTATGAAACCAAAGTATCAAGGAACCACAAATCAGAAACAACCTTCTTGGCACTTTTGAAGATCCCTTTGGAGACCTTTAGCTTGCAGGTCAAGAACGATATATTTTTCATGTGATCTACGTAAACATAACCCTGCCAAGTGATAGCGCCACCTTATAACGTGACATTTGGAACTAACTTAAGGTTGGGAAACAACCCGAGTGTGAACCCCATTACATTTACCAATCACCAATAGCGTTTACCACCTCTCAGAGCTAACAATTCAGCGCGACAGGTCAACTTTTACCTAACGATTCAACTTTTACCTTCCATTCTTCACCCAGAGCGTCAGCAGCAACTTCTGTGGCCATACGCTTCTCGTAGAAGGTACGAAGTTTTCGTTCATCGTCCACTTCAATGAGCTTCTGGCAGCCAGTGGCCGGGAAAGAGATGTTCAGCTAAAAATTATAGACGAGGGGGAAAAGAACTTCATGAAAATCGCAGAACCACTAGAAAAGTTATTCAACAGCAAAAAACCTTTCCTGTCACCCGCACACCATTAACAGAAAATTTGATTATATTCACTAAAAGACACGTGCAAGGCGCCACAAACACGGTACTAAAAATAGGACCCATCTTGCAAGGCTTGCGGAATGCCGCCATGGAGAATTACTGTCCATAGCCGTTCACGCTCTCAGATCAAGGAGCCTGACCTACGTGCCGTCAGCCCGGTCGCCTCTACCCTGCCTGGGGGTCAAGACGCCACCATGGCGCTCCCAGACCGGCGTAGCTCCAGCTGCAATCGCTCGCCATCCGCTCTCCCATGGAGCTCCGGCACCAGAAGAGCGATCCTTCTGCTGCCTCAGACCCTTCTCCATCCAGGGCCAGGATTTTCGAGCGCAACGACACATCGTAGGGCTTGCTCCACGTTCCGCAAGCCTACCCGGACACCCGCCACCAGGTCCTACCTTCATTCTGAAGCAGCCGACAGCCTCCGAGGCGCCACGAAAAAGAGACCCAACTTCCGCTTAGCCCAGGTCACATAGGCTCTTCCAGTTCTCGCGAGATGTGCAGACGCCTGGTATAGTGGAAGTGAGCATTGGTAGGCAGTACTTCCGGGGTGGGGCTAATCAGCGGTTGGGAGATAAGAGTCGGTGGGCGGTGCGTACGAGGCGGCACAGGGTTAGTACGGAAGAGTAGTTTTCCTACTGTGTTCTTTCTCGTGAGATTCTGGGTAAGGGAGAAGTTCTGCTCGGTCCCGGACACTGCTTCTGATGATACTAAGGAAGGAGGCGGGATCGGAGTTCGACTGTCCTGCGCTCTCCGGTACCTCAGGCTCCATCCGAAGATTTCCAGTTTAGGAGCGTGCCCTGCCCGGGTTCCGGTCTTGAAAAATTGTGCTTTGTTTTTTCTTGAATACTTGATCATCCGCTTGTCCTTTAACCGCTTTGCAGTCATCGTTCTGTCACGTGCACGAGTGCTAAGTCCCTTGGGTCGTGTCCGACTCTTGCGACCCCATGGAATGAAGCCCTCCAGGCTCCTCTGTCCATGTGATTCTAAAGGCAAGAATACTGGAGTGGATTGCCATGCCCTCCCCCAGATGATCTTCCCGAGCCAGGGATGGAACCCTCGTTCCTTCTGTCTCCTGCATTGGCAGGCGGGTTCTTTACCACTAGCGCCGCCTGCAGTTCTATCACAGAATGATGCATGCAGCCAGCTTTTCTTGAAAGCCAGTTAACCATAGTTACTCCAAGTCCTGGTGCCTCCTAAAGAGCCTCTCTGCTTTCTGCCTTTTCTCTGCGATCTTTTTAAAACGCAAAGTTCTGTCAACTCCATTGTTGGAGATGCGCAATTTATTTCCCACCACAATTAATTACTTTCCAAACTTCTTAACCTACTTTCATATATTTTTCACAGTCCAAACCTCAGCTATTGCCATTTGTTAATACCATGCAAGGCTTTCAGCTTACATGTCCTTCCTAAGAGAAGCCTTTCCTGACCACACAACCAGAAATTGTATTTCTCTCTAGTGTAGCACTATTTTCCTTTATAGTACTATTTAATCATGATACATAAATGGTCTGCTTATGGTCTGTCTGCATAGATGGTAAATTAGGCTAGGTCTCATAACTTCACTATGGTATATTCAGGAAGCAGTAAAATGCATGGCACTTAATAAGTAAGGCTTAGTAATATTATGTGATCATAACCCTAGTTTTGATATGTATTAGTCTTTCAGAGTGTGGTAGTATGGAGCCAGCTAGCAGAGGAAGAATGAGTTGAGTGTATTACAGTAAATCTTGAATCACCAATGATTCAGCTCTTAATAGAACAGAAAGATGTGGGGAAAATACGGTGCATTTGATAGTCCTCCAGAATATTGTTGGGAGAATAAAAATCCAGAAGATCTAACTTTGAAACCCACCGTACCCTGAAGAATGGAACACTTACTATTACATACTTACTCCATATTTTGTCCTCAAGAGAAAAACCCCTACATTTAAAATAAATTTTTACTTTCCAAGATTATCACATCCATCTTCTTCTTCAGTATCACAAAGTTTTGAGTTTAGGCCCGCTTCACATTCAAAGTTGAAAGATTCTGCTAAACCCTATTTGTGTGGTAAGTCTCTTCAGTTGTGTCCAACTCTTTGCGACCTTGTGCACTGTAGCCCACCAGGCTCCTCTGTCCATGGGATTCTCCAGGCAGAAATACTGGAGTGGATTATCATGCCCTTCTCCAGGAGATCTTCCTGACCCAGGGATCGAACCCACAACTCTTATATCTCTTTCATTGGCAGTTAGGTTCTTTACCACTAGCTCCACCTGGGAGGCCCAAATCCTGTTTGGTCATCTGACATTAATGTAGAAAGTGTGTCCAAATGATGCATTTAAATTTAGTATATGTAATTTTTGTTAAGGTGAAATTGACGTAGCATAAAATCATTCATTTTTATGTGAACAATTCAGTGGCATTTAGCACTCACAGTGTTGTACAGTCAGCACCTTTGTCAGTGCCAAGACAGTTTCATCACCCCAAAAGGAAACCTTGTATCCTTTAAGCAATTGCTCCCCATTCCCCTCTTCCACCAGCCCCTGGTAGCCACAATCTGTGCACTGTCTATATGGATTTACTTAATCTATATATTTCATATAAATGAAATTATACAGTATGTGATCTCTGTATCTGCCTTCAAATTTTTTTTTACATTCATCCACATTGTAGTGTGTATCTGTTTTTTAATTCCTTTTAATGATTGAATAATATCACTTTGTACGTGTAGGTTACAATTTGTTTATCCATTTGGGCTGTTTCCAACTTTTTTTTTTAAGTTTATTTTTGGCTGCACTGGGTCTTCATTGCTGTGCCTTCTCCAGTTGTGGCAAATGAGGGCCACTCTTTAGTTGCAGCTTCTCAATGTGGTGGCTCTTCCTGTTGTGGAGCATGAGCTCCAGGGTAGGTGGGCTTCAGTAGCTGCAACTCGTGGGCTCAGTAGTTGTGCCAGCAGACTCCAGAATGTAGGCTCAGTAGCTGTGGTGCAGGGGCTTAGTTTCCTCACAGCATATGAAATCTTCCTGGACCAGGGATCAAACCCATGTCCCCTGTGTTGGCAGGCAGACTTTCAACCACTGGACCACCAGGAAAGAGGTGGTGATTGCACAACACCGTGAGTGCTAAATGCCACTGAATTGTTCACATAAAAATGAATGACTTTATGCTGTGTCAATTTCACCTTAACAACAAAAATTACATACACTAAATGCATCATTTGGGCACATTTTTTACATTAATATCAGATGATCAAACAGGATTTCAACCTGCCAGGTGGCGCTCAAAGTCCTGTTTCCCACCAGAAGTCCTGTTTCCAACTTCTGACTATTGTAAATAGTGCTGGTATGTTGAGTACCTATTTTTAGTCCTTTGGGGGTATATAGGAGGAATTGCTGGGACATCTGGTAATTCTGTACATCCTAGGAGAACTGCTAAACTGTTGTTTCATTTTTCATTCTCCTCAGAAATGTATGCATTTGTTATTTTGTTACTTTATCTCTCCTTTTAAGGCATCCTGCTGCTGCTGCTGCTGCTAAGTCGCTTCAGTCGTGTCCGACTCTGTGCGACCCCATAGACGGCAGCCCACCAGGCTCCGCTGTCCCTGGGATTCTCCAGGCAAGAACACTGGAGTGGGCTGTTAAGGCATCCTAGTGGGTGTGAAATGGTACCTCCTGTGGTCTTGATTTTCATTTCCCTAATGACTAATTATGTTGAGTATCTTGGCCATTTGTATATTTTCTGGAAAGAAATGTTTATTCAAGCTCTTTGCCCTTTTTTTTAAACTCTATTGAAGTAGTAGTAGTGAGTTAATATGAGGCAAATAGTAAAATTCAGAACTATTCTGCAGGTTTTTTTCTTTTCTAATGCCTTTTTTATTGTGATAAAAGACGTGAAATTTACCGTCTTAACAATTTTTAAGTATGCAGTTCAGTAGTGTTAAATACATTCACATTGTTGTAAAACTATCTCCAGAACTATTTCCTCTTGCAAAACTGGAACTCTGGACTCATTAAAACAGCTCCCTTTTTCCCTTCTCCTCATGCCTGGTAACCACCAGTCTTATGTATCTGTGAATTTGACTACTTTAGGTAATTGATACCATTGGAATCATACAGTACATGTCTTCTTGTGGCTGGTTTATTTCGCTAAACATAATGTCCTCAAGGTTCATCCATGTTGTAGCATGTGACAAGATTTCCTTCCTTTTTAAGACTGAAAAATATTTCATTGTATTTATATACCACATTTTATTTATCCATTTGTCTGTTGGTGAACATTTGGATTGCTTCCACTTCTTCAGTTCAGTTCAGTCGCTCAAGCCAATTTGAATTGGCTTGTTTTCTTATTGAATTGTAAAATTTATTTATATATTCTGAATGCTATACCCTTATTAATGTCCAAATATTTGTTCCCATTTTATAGGTATCTTTCCACTTTTTTGATAAAGTCCATAGATGTACAATGGTTTTAAGTTTTGATATAGTCCAGTTATCTAATTTGTCTGTTGTTGATTGTGCTCACATTCTCATATCTGAGACAAATCCATTGCCAAATCCCAAATCCCTATATTCTTCTCCAATAACTTTATGGTTTGAGTTCTTGTATTTAGGTTGTTGATCCATTTTGAGTTAGTTTGTTAATGTGGTTTGCAGTTGGGAACACAACTTCATTCTTTTGCACATGGACATCCAGCTGTCCTACCACCATTTGTTGAAGAGGATATCCTTTCCCTCTTTGAATGATCTTGGCACTTCTGTTGAAAATCAATTGGCCATAGACGTACAAGTTTATTTCTAGCCTCTCAAGTCTGTTCCATTGATTTATATATATCTCTCTTTATGCCAGTACCACACTGTTTTGATGTGTAGCTTTGCAGTAGGTTTCAAAATCAGGAACTCGAGTCCTTGACTTTTTTGAGGTTTTATTTTTTTAGTTCTTTGGGATACCATATGAATTTTATACCCCTATATGCAATGTATGCTCTTGGAATTTTGATATGGATTGCATTTAACCCATTTGTCAGTTTGGGGAGTATTGCCATTTTTATGACATTGTCTTTCACCTCATGAACATATGTCTCTCTATATATTTAGGTCATCTTTAATTTTTTTCAGTACTGTTTTGTGGTTTTCAGTATGTAAGTCTTTTCCCTGCTTGACTAAGTTTATTCCTAGATATTTTGTTCATGTGGATAACATATGATATATTATATATATATATATATGCACACATATACTATTTTTTCTAAGCCAGTTGAAATTCAGAAGTATTTCACTTCTGAATACTTAAGGATATATTCTAAGAACACGGTTATTTTGCTACATAGCCTCAATATTGTTATCCCGTCTAAAACTTATTATTTACATCATACATTCTACTATGCAGCCCATTTTTAAATTTTACTGATTATCCACAAATCTCTTTAGTTTTTCCCCCAAACCTATTAGCTCGAGGGCCTGGCCCCACCCATCAGCAGCTGGGTACCAGCCCCAGGATCCCCTGGGCCATGTAACCAGAAGATGCTGCAAGAGATAGGGCCTAGTAGCTAATCAGACTGTTGGTCAGTCCCACCTACCAACATATCCAAACAAAGGAACAAGACAAAACTCCAGAAGAAGAACTAAACAAAGTGGTAATAAGCAATTTACCTGATAGAGAGTCCAAGGTAATGACCATAAAGATACTCAATGAACTTGGGAAAAGACTGGATGAACACAGTGAGAAATATAATAGAGTAAAAATATATAAAGAAGAACTAAGCAGAGCCAAAGAATACAATAATGGAAATAAAAAATACATTAGAAAGGATCAATAATTCATACTACACAAGGCAATCTACAGATTTAATGTAGTTCCTATCAAAATGCCAAAGTCAGGGAGTTCCCTGGCAATCCACTGGTTAGAACTCCATGTTGTCACTGCCTGGGGCCTAGGTTCAATCCCTGATCAGGAAACTAAGGTCCCACAATTTGGCATTGCAACCCAATTTCTTTTAAAAAGTCATTTTCCACAAAACTAACACATAAAATTCTAAATTTGTATGAAAACATAAAAGACTCCAAATGGTCAAACAATCATGAGAAAGAAGAAGAAAACTAGAGGCATCATGCTCCCTGATTTTAAAATATAATGAAGTTACAGTAATCAAGACAGTATGCTACTGGCATAGAAAGAGACAAATGGATCATGGAACAGAATAGAGAGCCCAGAAATAAACCCACACTTACATGGTCAATCTATGACAAAGGAGGCAAGAGTATGAAATGGGATAAATAGTGTTGGGGAAACAGGACAGCTACGTGCAAAAGAAACTGGACTGCTTTCTCACACCATAGACAAAAACAAACTCAAAATGAATTAAAACTTAACACAATATGGTAAATTAATTAGCCTTCAATTAAAATAAATAAAAAATTAAAAAAAGATCCTACATTCTGCAATTAAGATCTGGCACAGACAAAATGAAAAACAATAGAAGTCATTCTTAGCAGTCCAGTCCACAGGCTAGAGTAGTTTGTCTCTTGTAACTGAACCCTGACTGAATATAACTTATTTTAGCCCTTCAGTCTTTCAAGTTGTCATCTTTCAAAGCAAGTAAATTACCCAAAATTAAAGGCTTCAAGCTAACTCATAAGGTCCACAATCTGGTAAAATTCTAGATAAGGCAAATAACTTTATGCTGTTTCCTTTAATTTCCGGGTAAATTAATTAAGAAGGATATGGTTTTATCTGCTCTTCTTATTAAATTTATATACCTTCTTATTAAATTTATATACCATTAAAAAAAAAACTTAAGTACAAGATTTGAAACCATAAACCTCTAAGAAAAGAAAAAACAAAGGCAAAAATATTGGTCTTACCAATATTTTTTTTTTTTTTGATGTTTCTACTCAGGCAAGGGAAACAAAAGTAAAAATAAATCTTGCACCAAACTAAAAAAACTTTTGCGCAGTGAAGGAAGCTATCAACAAAATGGAAAGTCTGCCTATGAATGGGAGAAGATATTTGCAAACGATATATCCCATAATCGGTTAATATCAAAAATATACAAAGAACTTGTTTACTCAAAAAAAAAAAAAACAGGAAAAATGGCCAGAGGACATGAATGGACATTTTTCCAGAGAAGTCGTATAAGTGGTCAACAGGCAAACGAAAAGATACTCAGCATCACTAATCACCAAGGAAATGCAAATTCCAAGAGATGATGAGATGATGAGGATGATGAGATATATCACCCTTCATAAAAGAAATATTCAAAATAACATCAGCAAGGTGGCTGAATACTTTCTTGCTCCTACCCCTTTCATCATAGATAATAATTCAGCATCCATCAGGGAGAAAAGTGCCTTTGTGGTAGCTTTGGGACCCCAGTTGGTTGTGAAACCTTAGTCCAGTCCCAGACCAGGGAGAGATATTTTGTGAAGGCAGTCCTGAATCCAGAGTGCTGACTTCACTGGTTACAGACTTGAAACAGCTCCGAATCTGAGGATTTGGCTACAGCACCATTTGGCTTTGGTTCTGTCACCAGCACTGTCCACTAAGGGACCCAGAAGGTGTCACGCCTACCCATGCATTTGAGACATTTGCACTCAGACCTCAGTCTTGCTGTGGATTCTGAAGTGGCTTTATGAACAGGGTCTAGCCAGTCTTGCCTGTGATCTGGGAATCCTTGCATATATCCCTCCTAACTCAGTCAAACGGTATATTTTTAAATAACCTTTAACTAGGATTCAGTCCATCCTAGTCACAGTTAACCAATGGTCCTGCTGATGGAAGGACCCAGCAGCAGATGCTCTAAACCCTAAAATTACCCTATACTTGGTTTCAGCCCCTCTGATCATGGCTGTGAAGTAGTCCACCCCACCCAGGGAACCTGGTGGAAGACCCTCCAATCCACACCTCCAGACCCAGGTCTGCAGACCTTACTCTTGTGTGTGAAACCTGAAATAACCATGGGCCTCAGTTTCACCCCTTCTCAGCCACAGTCCAGAATCAGTTGTGCCTGTCCAGGGATTCATCCAATTACCAGGTCCTCCCATGAACCTGGTGGGAACTACCTCCATGTACCTGCTAATAGGCTGCTTCCTGAGGACCCAGCTGTGGAAACTGAAGCAGATCCTTCTCCCAACACCAGAATATTGAACAAAGTACTAGAGGTAGTCCCATATCAGACATACCAGATCAGACAGAATCTACACCTGCCCAAACCTCTGGTAACATCCCAGCAAGGGAGTCCGCCCACCCCTACAGACCCAGCAACATCACATAACTGGCTCTCATCCAGCAAGACTGCAATTCTGAAAGTAACCCATCATCCCCGGGAACTGACAGGACCTCTCAGAGATATCTGCACCCCTATGTTCATTGCAGCATTATTCACAATAGGCAAGACATGAAAACAACCTAAGCGTCCACTGACAGATGAGTGAATAAAGAAAATATGGGGAATTCCCTGATGGTCCAGGTCTTAGGACTTGGTGCTCTCACTGTAGGGTTCCTGGGTTCGATCCCTGCTGGGGAACTAACATTCTACAAAAAAGAAAAAGAAAATTTGGTATCTATCTGTAATGGAATAGTATTCATCCATTTTTTAAAAACTGCTATTTGCAACAACAGGGACAGCTCTTGAGAGCTGTATGCTGAGGGAAATAAATCAGATAGAAGACAAAATACTGTATGGCCCCACTGATTTGTGGAATCTAAAAATAGAGCAGAATTCATAGAAGCAGGATTAGAATGGTGATTGTCGGGCTGAGAGGTGGTAGAAATGGGGACACAGAGTGTTAATCGTCAGTGGGATATACAAGCAGAGAGATCCAGGTACTGTCAGCTACATAGGCTTGAAGGCTGAGTGACTCAAATGAAAAAGGTGGGTTTGGAATGGGGACCCATATTAATATGGGGGGATGCCATAACAAAATACCACAAACGAGGTGACTAAAGGACAGAAATAAATTTTCTCACGATTCTGGATGGAGCTAGAAATCTGAGGCCAAGGTTTTGGCAGGATTGATTTCTTCTGAGGCCTCTCCTTGGCTTGCAGCTGGCCATGTTCTCTCTCACATCCACGTGGGCTTTCCTCTGTGTGTGTCTGGGTCCCAATCTCCTCTTCCCCTGAGGATACCAGTCATATTGAATCAGAGTCCTGCCCAATAATTTCATTTTAACTGACTTATCTCTTTAAAGACCGCATCTTCAAAATACAGTTATATTCTGAAATACTGGGGATTAGGACTTCTACATGAGAATTTGTGGGGGACACAATCCAACTCCTAACAGGGCCCAAGGGTCAAGTCTCTCGACTATGAAGAGCCCAACTAAATGGAACACATTTTGTATTCAGTAGCACTGAGCTAAAGTACTTCTCAAAGCACTCAGTCAAGATATTGGGTTGGTCAAAGAGTTTGCTTGGGTTTTCCCATAACGTCTTAGAGAAAAACCCAAGGGAACTTTTTGGCCAACCCAATAAAATTTCCCCTAACTCACTGAGCAAATGAGTTTTTCAAGTGTGTTTAGGGAAAGAGACATTTTCCAAAAGGAGGTGTAAACTCAGAAAGGAAGAGAAGTAGTAAGGAAGGAAATGGAACTTGAGCATTTCAGTAAGCTGTCTCATATTTGGCTCAAGTCAAGAAAACAGGAAAGAAAGATCATTTAGACAGACAAAAACTAAATTTAAGAGCAATTTCTACTTGTAGGAAGGAACAAATTTTAAAACATGCCATGCTGTGTTTGGGAAAGGAAGCTAAATCAAAGAAATGAAGTTAGGAAAACTTCTTGCCAGTGTTTCTCTAAGTATATGCAGGAGCAAGAATTACAATGGCTTTCTTGCCCCTTGGGTCAGGGGCTAAGGGATGTTTTTGCAGGTTTGTGGAAAACAAGCTCTGGCATATGTTGATGAAATATTTGGTGGTAGGCAGGAAGGAGAGGGGATGACAAGAAAAATACTAGAATAAATCTTTTTTTAAAATCAGATTAAGTCACTATATCAGGGCAATCTTCTTTTTGTTCCACCTATTTTCATTTTTTAATAGCTATTTGGCCTTGGGCAACTTATGCATTTCATTCTCTCCATTCCTTAATTTCACCATCTGTAAAATGGTGGTAATACCTTCTTTAGAGAGTTTGTGTCAGAGATAAATGAACTTACACTTGAAAAAAGTTAAACAGTTCTGGGAGTGAGTATGGTAGACTCTCAACGAGCGTTAGTCGTCCTCACCATCCTCACCACCACATCATCACCTGCCATCACTTACATCCCTCTAACTCTGCTCCTGTCACTCTCATTTCCAGAAATGCTTCCTTTCCCCTCCCCCTAAGCAGTGGCTCTTTGGGGAGGCTTTCCCTGAGGGTTCCAACCTAGGCTGATCTTGCTACGAGGAGGAGATGGAAGGCTGAACTTGGTGCTGAGATGTTGTGGATTAACTCAGTTTGTGGACAGCCTTGAGACATTACTGAGAACACACCTTCTGGACTCAACAAACTCACATGGCAATTTCATCAAAAATTGGCACTGAGGTTCCAGCAGTTTTTTCCATGAATGGAAGTTGAGAGTGGGATTTAATCTGGTCAAAGTCATCATCAAGTAGGAAACCACACAGACCCTAGAAGCACCAGAGAGAGAGGGCAGGGAGTGCTGTGGCTCAGACACAGCCTGGGTCCCATCCCATCCACTTCCTGTTCCTCACTGATTGGCCTGAAAGGTTGCCAGGATGAAAATTCATGAGTTTGTAGTTCGTTGGTATCTGCAAGGAGATACCCAAATTATTCTCTGAAATTATCACTATAAATCCTGTCAAAGATTTCTTCAAAATGCACACCCTAAAATACATTAGTAATGTCTTCATATGGAGAGAAATCCCAGCCCTTGTGGTGGGTCCACTCACTTTGGGAATCGTCAGATATTTCTAGGATTAAATTTCTTTCAGTTCAGTTCAGTTCAGTTCAGTCGCTCAGTCGTGTCCGACTCTTTGCGACCCTATGAATCGCAGCACGCCAGGCCTCCCTGTTCATCACCATCTCTCGGAGTTCACTCAGACTCACATCCATTGAGTCAGTGATGCCATCCAGCCATCTCATCCTCGGTCGTCCCCTTCTTCTCCTGCCCCCAATCCCTCCCAGCATTTACATTTTCACAATTCCGAGGAGGGTCAAGTGTCCTCTAACTTCCCATTTGTTCCCCAGGCTGCACAGCTAATAAGAAAAATCCGTGGATCTTCTTGGTGTCTAGTTTGTAACCTTCCTGGTAATGACTGTCTCTATCTACAGAAGATACTAAATTTTACATTCTTGACTTCAACTATTATAATAATTAGAGAATTTAGTAAAAAAAGAAAGAAAGAAAGATGATCTTCTCGGCCCCAATCTTCTTCACTCTAAAGCCCCTGACCTCTTACCTGGACGTCTCTTTTTCTGGAGACAGTGTTTCTTCCCATTTCTTGCAGAGGTATGAATTGCTTTGGGGCTTTCCAGGTGGCCCAGTGGTAAAGAATCCACCTGCCAATGCAGGAGCTCTAGGAGACACTGGTTTGATCCCTGGGTGGGGACGATCGCCTGAAGAAGGAAATGGCAAATCGCTCCAGTATTCTTGCCCGGGAAATCCCATGGACAGAGGAGCCTGGTGGGGTGCAGTCTATGGGGTCACAGAGAGTTGGACATGATTTAGTGATTAAACAACAATGAATTGCTTCAATCTTCTCTCACCCTCCAAATGTGTCCAGGTGTTTATATATATCCTCCATATTCCCCTCTTTCTTTGCATAGAGTTCTGTTAGGACACTTGGTTTTAAGTCACAGAAATCCTATCCAAACTAGCTGAAGCAAAAATTTGACTTTACTATGAGGGTTCCAGTTTATCTTTGGAACATTTCTGTGTGGCTAGATCTCTGAGCAGAGCGCACACCAGGGACTTCTTTTCCACCAGGACTGCCTCTTGCCTATACAGTTCTCTTTGGAACTGCTTCATTATTCTCTTCTGCTGGGTACCAGTTCTGCTTATGTCTCCATCCATTGGAACAAGTTACCAATAGTGCCTCAGTTCAAGTCTCCATTCCATTAGACAGCTAGATGAAACTGGAAGAGCTCAGTTCTGCTTCCATATTCCCATGGGTGCATTCTGATTAGTCAGCCTGAGCCAAGTCAATGAACTCTAGCCATGGAGTTGGGTCACAATGTGTTACCACGGCTGTTCCTATGGTAGCCATCTGAAGCGAGATGGGCAGGGGAAGGTGGGAGGTGGGCAGGGGAAGGTGGGAGGTGGGCAGGAGAAGGTCCCAGAAAAGGAGAGGACTCTGGGACAAAACAATACGTGTCTACTCCATGGTGTCCCTTCTCTCCAGGCAAATTATATTTCACTTCTTTCCATCTCCTTCATTTCTTTTACATTTTCAATCTTTTTCTCTCTGGGCATTAGAATTTGCTCAAGGCCCTCCTCTACGAGAAGACCATCCCGTAACTCTTCTTCAAGCTCCTGCCCAATCGTGTACCTTTTTTTTTTTTCCACTGAATAAATTTCATCTGTCCTTTGCTCACATTTTACCCCAACCTGGTCTCCTCCCACCTCCGTTTCCTCGAGGTGTTTCTTGGTGTTGGAAAGGCTGAAGACAAGGCAGAGTGAAGGCAGCGTGGAATGTATAGGCCACGGCGAGCAGGTGTGACATCTCTGACGTGCTGGAGACTCCCTCCCGACCCATCTCAGTAGCCACAGAGCCCAGCCCCAGGGCCCTGGACTGTGAGGCGTGGTACTGACCAGCCCCTGACCTTTCGAGCTTCCTGGTTCCAAGGAGTCTCTGGCCACAGCTCCGCCTGGACCCCACCCTGGCTGCCGATAGTAAGTTTGTTTATCGAAGCCTCCTTTGGTGAAAGGGCCTTCTCACACAGGGGCCTGGGGTGGGGAGGTGCCCTTCAGGCCGTTTGCCATTCACTTCCTCGGGTGAGAATAACCTCCCTGCCAGGTCTGTGTCCTTTAGAATGAAGGAGAAGGTAACAACCACAGGTTGGACCGGAACTGCTACTTTCAGGGTACTTCCCGGTGAAGATGGAGCCCCCAGAACTTGCTCCCCAACCTGCCTTTCTGGTGCTCCGGGGTATATAGATGCTTATGGAGACATCCTAGTTTATGGAGCCCTTTGCTGCTGTAATTTTGTTTTTAACTCTTTACTATGGTAAATTTTAAACACATCGAAAGTAGAGAGACTAGTTTTACGGGTCTACCACCCAGGTTCAATCACTAAGGTTCAACAATAAGCCATTTAAAGCCAATGTTGTTCCCTCTATATGATCAAATCAACACCCTTTCCCCAAATCTCAAAGCAAATCTCAGAAATGTTTTATCTGTAAATATTTCAGTATGTATCTCTAAATGACCATGTCCCTTTTGGGGGGTTTATTTTTTATTTTGGCCTGGTTTATTAAGGTGTAACTTATTAATACATGCAGTAAAATTTTCCTTTCTTAGGTACAGTTCTGAGGTTTTAGAAACTCAGTCAGATAACCACACACCCAGGAAACAGAATAGTTCCATTACTCCTCATAATTTCCCTGTGCCTTTTTGAAGCCAACTCCAACTCCCATCCTTAAGCAACCACGAGTGCGTGCTAAGTCGATTCAGTCATTTCCAACTTTGTGCGACCCTATAGACTGCAGCCCCCCAGGCTCCTCTGTCCATGGGATTCTCCAGGCAAGAATACTTGTATGGGTTGCCATGCCCTCCTCCAGGAATCTTCCCGACACAGGGCTCAAACCTGAGTCTTTAATGTCTCCTGCATTGGCAGGCAGGTGTTTTACCACTAGCGCCACCTGGAAAGCCCATTTTAATTCCTTGAACGTGAAAGTGAAGTTGCTCAGTCGTGTCCGACTCTTTGCAACCCCATGGACGGTAGCTTACCAGGCTCTGCAGTCCATGGGATTTTCAGGGCAAGAATACTGGAGTGGGCTGCCATTTCCTTCTCCAGGGGATCTTCCCAACCCAGGGACTGAATCCGGGTCTCCTGCTTTGCTGACAGACACTTTACCGTCTGAGCCACTAGGGAAGCCCTTTAATTCCTTAGTTTTGTCTTTTCTAGAATGTCATAAAAATGCAATCATAAAGTACGTACCCTCTTGAAGAATCACCTTTTAAAATGTAATCATCGTCACTACATCTCTCCAGTCAGCAATGATTCCCCCATAGCAAATATCCAGTGTTCACATTTCTGCAATTGCTCAAAAAAAACATTTGCTTATACCCTGATTAAGGATCTAAACAAAGAATTGCTATTGGGTTGTTACATCTCTAGAGAAAATCTATAAATTTTTTCCTCATTTTTTGTTTTAAGATATGAGGTTGTCATGAAGCGTTTCCCTAAATCTGGATTTATTTTATTTTTTAATTTATTTTTATTTATTTACTTGGCTATGCTGGGTCTTAGTTGCAGCATGCAGGGTTGTGGCATGTGGTATCTAGTTCCCTGACTAGGGATCAAACCCAGGTCCCCTGCATCAGGCATGTGGTGTCTTAGCCACTAGGGAGTCTCAATCTGGAATTTATTGACTGCATCTGCATGTTGTCATTTCTTCCACTCCCAGAGCCCTGCTTCTAATATCTGGTGAATAGACCAGCAGCATTGGCATCACCTGGGGGTTTGTTAGAAATGCAGAATCTTGGACCTGACTCAACCCCACCTGGGTTTCCCAGGTGGGGCTAGTGATAAAGAATCTGCCTGCCAAAGCAGGTTCTCTTTCTGGGTCGGGAAGATTCCATGGAGTAGGAAATGGCAACTCACTCCAGTGTTCTTTCCTGGAAAATTCCATGGGCAGAGGAGCCTGGCGGACTATAGTCCAGGGGCCACACAGAGTCACAAACAACTGAGCGCACACACAAGAACTCTGTGTTCTTGTGCATTTTTAACACTTTTAACAAGATCTCCAGGTGATTCACCTCCTGAGAATGGGTAGTGACAGCTATAGTTTTGATCTAATTTAGGTCACTGTTTTGGGGGGGCAAGGCTGCTTTATAGGTGATGTTGCAGCCTTGATTTTTTCTCAACCCAACACACTTGCTCTGGTCTGTCAGGACTTGTGCCTCTTGTCACTCAGGCCTCTGAAAAATGCAGCCATGCCCAAGGATCTGCTCTCTGCCCCCCTCCATTCTCTTTCTCTCCTGAGACCCAGTGAGCTCACTTACCCACAGTGAGCTCATTTACCCCAGGGCTCAGATGTCACCTTTAAAGTCACGATCCACAAATCTTTCTGATCCTGACCTGTCCTCGGTCTCCTAATTTATCTTTCTGGTTACTGAAAGAACGTGTCTCCCCAAATATTCAGCCTGCCCTTTAATTTAATACAAAGCCTAAATCACTATTTTCCATCTTATCTTCCCGTTCAAGTTAGTAACCTAGTCACTTAATTTTAATTGCTCAGGCTACACTGTTTGAAGTTCTCTTCCATTTCCCCCCCCCCTTTTATGTTGTACCTCTAATCAGCAGTTAAGCTTTATTCTCCTTCTGTATTTGTCAGCCACCATTAGGTTATGCTTGGGTAAGAAACAATTCCCCCCAGTTTCCATGGTTGACAACACGAACTTATATTTTTTGAGTGGATTGTGAGTGGATTCTGGACCGACTCCCACTCTGGGCTCTCTATTTGTCTTCTTCATTCTGGGATCCAGGCTGAAGACGCCGTCCCAAAACAGGGTTTGGCAAAGGGAAATGAGGAATAGCAGAACTAGAAATCACTTTCAAATCCTCTGCTCAGTCATGGACAAATCAATCCCATGCACATTTCATTTGCCACAGCCATTGGCAAACTCAAGTCCCACATCCGTGGGCTGGGAAAGTGTGTCGAGTATCTGCAATCAATAGTGCAACCTATCACAACTCCTGTTTTCTATCTCTGCTGCATTCCTTATTTCAATTCCTTTTACCCCTGCCTCAACCTTCACTTCTTGCAGCTTAGAATTCACTTCCTCAGGGAAGCTTTTTCCCTGGTACTCTCAGACAAGATCACATTACCTGCTCTTTGCAGTCATGTGACTTGTACTCTCTCATAGCATACTGCACAACTGTAATGAATTATTTATGCAATATTTAATCTCTGGCTTTCCTCCTAGACTGCAAGCTCCATGCAGGCAGACACAACATCTGCTTTACTCACCATTTAATCCTTGGCCTCTGGAAATCTGTCTAGGGCACATAACATATCCAGTAATTCTGTAAATGATGCAAAAGAATGAATGCATTTCTTAGTCTTGCCCATATCATCCTGCACCTGGATTATTGGCAGACATTATCAGTAGTTTCTGATGTCGATTTTATTCTTCATCCATCAAGGTTTCCTTCTAAAGACCTACTCTTTTCACATCATCGGTCAGTCTTTTAATTCAGTCTCCTCTTCCGTGACTTTTCCTGCTGGAACTGTATTGAAGTTTCCTGAATGATTATGCTGTCTTGGACCCTCCTCCTTTTGCACATATTATTTCTTCTAAAGAACTCCCCCTCCTCAGTGCTCTGCCTGGTAAAATACCTTGTACATCTTAGTTTGGAGGCTGCCTCCTCTGCTGTGACCTCTTGGTCTCAGGGCAGACTTGGGCCCCTTTGCATCCACATTCTGTGTCTGAACCTCCGTCTTAGCAACTGTCCTGTTGTATTCTAATGGTTTGTGTGCTTCTACTAGACTAAGTTCGATGAAGCCAAAAGTGATATTTTCATTTTATATTACTGAACACTTTCTATAGAGCCTGGCATGAAACAGGTACTCAAAATTGCTGCTATCCTGTTGCAAGCTATAGTTATTTAACAAAGGAACAGTTTCTCTGTCTGGAAAGCAGTGGTCAAAACACACGTTAACAACTTCCATATACTTCAGGCATGAGCAAAGCCTCAGATTTTCGATTGGAATCAATTTACTTCTATTATACACCCAGTCCTAACATTGTTTGTGTTTTTCCAGGGCAGATTAGAGAAGCAGAGAGGCCTAGTGACAACTGCAGGAAGTGCCCTCTGATGACTGTCAGTAAATAATCCAAGAGCACCCACGGCAGCAAAGGTAGCCACTTTCTTGCAGTGGTTGCACCAGTGTTTCCCTGGTCTTGCTTTCTGCAGCCCTCCCCCATGGCCTTCTGAGCCTGGAGACTGTCTAAGATGAAAAAGAAAAACAAAAGCTTGGTGACTTTTTTGTTTCTCTCCTAGCTGGAGAAGGGACCAGACTCTGAGCCCCAGTTTCCTGCTGATGAGCCTGATGAAAGAATGACTTCCTTCACTGGGTTCTTTTTTTCTTCCTCTTTTCATTAGTAGCAGCAGCAGCTGCAGTCTTGGCTTGGATTTGTTTTTTTCTTTTTTTTTTCAGGAAAGCTAAGTATATAGTCCGTCTAGTCCATGGTTTTTCCTGTGGTCATGTATGGATGTGAGAGTTGGACTGTGAAGAAGGCTGAGTGCCGAAGAATTGATGCTTTTGAACTGTGGTGTTGGAGAAGACTCTTGAGGGTCCGTTGGACTGCAAGGAGATCCAACCAGTCCATCCTAAAGGAGATCGGTCCTGGGTGTTCATTGGAAGGACTGATGCTGAAGCTGAAACTCCAATACTTTGGCCACCTCATGCGAAAAGTTGACTCATTGAAAAGACCCTGATGCTGGGAGGGATTCAGGGCAGGAGAAGGGGATGACAGAGGATGAGATGGCTGGATGGCATCACCGACTCGATGGACATGAGTTTGGGTGAACTCTGGGAGTTGGTGATGGACAGGGAGGCCTGGCATGCTGTGATTCATGGGGTCGCAAAGAGTCAGACATGACTGAGCGACTGAACTGAAGTATATAGTCCAGAGTGAATTTTTTACCACTACCACGACTGCATTGACTAAAACGGTGATTCTCAAACTTGAGTGTGGGACAAAATCACCTGGAGAGCTTGTTAAGCTGGAGGTTGTTGGACTCCAACAACCTGATTCAACAACTTGATTCTGATTCAATAGGTCTGGGCTATGGACCTAGAAATTTGCATTTCTAACAAATTCCTAGGTGGTGCTGATGCTACTGGTCCCATACAACTGAGAATCACTGGTCTAAACAACAAGCCTCAATCATGACCAATGATGAAAAACTCTGGCCAAACAGCAAAATGCAGAAAATTTCATCTTTGATCATGTACTTCTTGCTTCATTTATATAAGTGTTTGCCTTTTTTTTTTTTCCCCCAAGGCAGACTTTGTTACTTGATGATTTATTTCCACTTGTGGGACCAGCTGAACTGGATATTTATCATCAGATATTTACTTAGACCAAAAATAAATAGTTATAAATTCTGTAAAAATAGATGCTGGCATTCTGATTTCCCTGCAAGTGTGGTTCTCCAAAACCTGCTCTCTCCTAGATCTCTATCACTGACTCTTATTTAAACAAAAGTACCAGCAGCAAACTCAGCATCAGAATTCAGCCGTGCCTTGTTCTCTGCTGTCAAACCCTGCATTCCCCACCTTACTCCCACTCTCCCCAAGCTCTTTACTCCAGATATCAGATTTTGTATTAAATTATTAATGGCAGTTTCTAACGCAACATTCTATTAATATGTCTGCTTCAAAATTAATTACCTAGTGACAGGTCATGGTGTTAAATGACTAAGGTTATATCCATTGAAAAAATGTTAGCAATGGAGAGAGAGGATGAAAACATCAGAAAAATGTTAAAACACCTCCAAGAAGGCCAACACAGGCATATTTGGAGTATTGTAACTTGCATCCTTCATGCTGGTCACCAATGGCTTTTGGCTTGAGCACCGGCTCTCTGTGCAGTTGTAATTAGGCAGAACCCAAGGGGTCAGCTTTGATTCTGAAACAGAACTGTCATCCACAATAAGACTTCCTGTGTAGGAAGAAAATTCCCCATCATTCTCTTAGCAGGACTTGGAGAGAAGATGAATAATATCCAGCGAATTCCAAATTTCACTGATACCAAAACAGTGTTTTGCATTGTAATATTGCTGAATTTTAGGTACATCTCACAATGAATGACATTTTATAATCATGGTTGGCCAGGTGACAGAGGAGATGGTTTGTCACTGCCTGAACACACACAAACTCAGTGGTTTTTCCTGGTAGGATGACTTGGTGACTGTAATCTCCATGTTTCCGTCAACAAATGGTACAAGGACAATCTGGAAAAGAAATATGCTTCCCGTTGTCTGAAAACCTTCTATTGACACCTTCAGGTAAGATCAAGAATATGCCAGGATTCAAAGGTGTACACGAGATATTCATGGCTGGAAAGCAAACAATAGTGAAGTACTCTTAAAATTGCTGCATTGCTGAGACTTAGTAATTAAGGACACTGGCGGTTTTGAGTAAAAAAATGATTCAGAGGAATAGAGATTCTGTGTGTGAAGAAACTACAGGAATTCCTTAATGAATTTCTTCTTTTATTTTTCTTTTTATTGTGGGCTCAAGAATGATGTATAATGATATATGTCTAAGTCTAAAAGCTCTCATTCAATAAATATTTCAAACTAAATGATAAAAAATCTTTTACAAACTATTTAATTGGGGATATCTTTAATTTTAATAGCAGCTCTTAACCTTTTTGATCTGAGGACTCCTGTAATACTAAAAAATTAAGGAATATAAAGAATTTTTGTTTATGTAATATCTACCAATATTTACCATATTAGAAATTTACAGTCTTATTTTTTATTGCAGTATACTTGATTTACAATGTTGTTTAGTTTCGGGTGTATAGCAAAGTTATTCAAATATATATATATATATATTCTTTTTCAGATTCTTTTTCCTTGTAGATTATTATAAAAGATTGAGTTTAGCTCCCTGTGCTATACAGTAGGTTTTTGTTGGTTATTTGTTTTGTATATAGTAGTGTGTATATGTTAATCTCAAACTCCTAATTTATCCCTCTCCCTACTTCCCTGTTTGGTAATCATAGGTTTATTTTCTATGTCTGTAAGTCTATTTCTGTTTTGTAAATAAATTTACTTGTATCATTTTTCTTAGATTCCACATGTAAGTGATGTCATACAACATTTGATTTTCCCTATTTGGTTTACTTCACTTACTATGATAATCTCTAGGTCTGTCCATGTTGCTACAAATAGGAGTATTTAATTCTTTTTATGGCTGATTAATATTCCATTGTTTCTGTATATATACCCCACACCTTCTTTAGTCATTCATCTGTCAGTGGACATTTAGTTTGCTTCCATGTCTTGCTGCTATGGAAATAGGGTACATGTACCTTTTATAGTTTTCTCTGGATATATGCCCAGGAATGGGATTATTGGGTTATGGACGTGAGTCTGAGTGAACTCCGGGAGATGGTGATGAACAGGGAGGCCTGGCGTGCTGCGATTCATGGGGTCGCAAAGAGTCGGACACGACTGAGCGACTGAACTGAACTGAACTGATGGTAGTTTTATTTTTCAGGACACAGTGGAGCTGGGTGTCTAGGAAGAGGACAGGATAGGAGTTGGGACAAAGTTGAAAAGAGAAGTGTGGTCTGGCTCCCAGGGGTGAAAGCTGGGTTTCCTGGGGTATAGGAGAGGAGTTGGGGCTGCAGTTTCTGCCAGTGATGAAGGTCTGGAAAGATAAACGGCGGGCAGGAACCTGTGGAAGATGGCACTGGGGGCATAAGGCCCTGGAGCCCTAGCCAGGGTCGAAGTGGAGAGTCAGGTCAGAGAGAGGTCAGGCCCCGGGGAGGTGCTGGCCTTCAGGGTACCATGTAGGCTGGAGCAAGGAAATCCTAGTGACAGTCATCTGACCAGGGCCCCTTCTGCCACTGCTATCCTGAGCTGAATTTCTAGAGCTGCCCAAGGAAGATGGATGAGAGCCAGGACCAACCAAAACAATTTCTCCAGATATCAGTGGGACTAGATTAGCTTTGATATAGAAACGACATGATCTCAGGTGACCTGGGCCTGCAGAGGCTTGAAGCAGGATTTCCGCTTCTGGCCAGAGATTGAAATCAGGCCTCGACAGTGAAAGTGCTGAGTCCAGCCACTAGACCACCAGGGACCAGTGGTCAGTGACAAGGCCCTGGCCCCTCAGCTGTGTAGAAATGAATTTCCACATAGACACAGAAAGAAGCGAAACGAGTAAAGTATTTTATTAGGAGGAAAAGAGTACACGTGTAGGATAGGCACAAAGGCAGGTTCAGAGAGAGAGAGTCGCATCCTCGAAGTAGCTTGAATCACTTTTATGGGGCATTTCTTTTGGGTTTCCTTTAGCCAATCATCTTGCTTTGCCAGGTTCAGCATCTGTTATTTGGTGTATCTCAGGGTTCTCCCATGTGTGTGCACGCATATCTTGGCCAAGATGGATTCTAACAAATCAGACCATGGGTATCAACATCACTTACTATTGGGTGGCACCCCCTTCCTTTTTTTACCTCCAAGGAACCTTTCTGAGCAGGTCTAGTCAGAAAGGTCCTCTTGACTTTTCGAATGAGGGATATGTAATCTTTTATCTTTTATCTGGGTAGGGCTCATCTCCTCTCTCACTGCTGCTATTTGGGAGTTATCTGTCCACAGGGATGAACCAGCTGTTCACCCTGGGGCCCACCTAGCTCTTACCTCATGTAGAACAGTTACAGCAACAAAAGCAAAATAGTTATCTCACAGTTGAGATCATTCTGAATTTGATTTCTAGCTTGGCCACTTACTAGCTAGAATGGCATTGCCGATAGAACCCACTTCTTAGGATCCCCTCTGGGAGCACTAAGTGACACATGGAAACTCTTCAACAAGTGCCTGGTACATGCTGCTGCTGCTGCTGCTAAGTCACTTCAGTTGTGTCCGACTCTGTGCGACCCTGTAGACAGCAGCCCACCAGGCTCTTCCGTTCATGGGATTCTCTAGGCGAGAATACTGGAGTGGGTTGCCATTTCCTGCTCCAGCCTGGTACATAGTAAGTGCAATTTATCCGTCATCTTCTCTTGTACCTGGGGTGTTCTGGAGGTGCCATACCTGTTATACTGCATCTTTTGGGGATTCGGATAGCTGAAGTTTGACCCGATGGGTAATAGAAGACTCTCTTCTAGCACTGGAGTCCAAGGGGCGGAGGGCAGGAAAGTATTCAAAATTGCAGCAGCACTCCACCAGGGTTTGGGTGGCAGAGGCTGCGTGGGAGAGTCCTTGGTCCCCCACTCCAGCCCCAAGGTCTTCCTGTCCCGGCCCACCGCACCAAGTAATCCCTTACTGACTTCCGAGGGACTGAGGGCTTTTCTCCGCCGTGAGAGTGGGTGTCCCACGTATCATATAGGCAAGTCTGAGCAAACTTCCCCAAAATTCCGTAGGGATCCGGTCCCCCTGGGTTTCCTCCTTAATTTTAATTTTTGCCAGGAGGAGTTCTGTCACAACTCGCTTAACGAGGGTAGGGGGCGCCTGCAAGTCTGAGCCGGAAGGTGGGCGGGGGCAGGCCTGTCAAAGCCTTTGCCACCTGCTGGGAACAGGAGTATTTAGAGGCCGGCGCAGGGGGCCGGTCCCGCCTCCACCCTGCCCCCTTCCCCCGCACATCCCGCCGCTGGGGTGGGCGTGGCCGGCCCTGGTCCCGCAGGCTGCCCCAGGGGGCGGAGCCTAGGGAGGGGTCCGAGAGCCAGTCACGTCCTACAGGACAGAGCGGAGCCCCGAGAGGCCGGCCCAGGAGGCTCCACATCCGGCGGCTGTCCCGTGGTACATAAAGCCGCGGCCGCCGCTGCCACCACCACCACCGTTGGTTTCCAGCAGCAGCTCTGGCCTCCTCTCGGCTGCGGGAGCCTCTGCTCCAATGCCCCAATTAATTTTTGCCAGGAGGAGTTCTGTCACAACTCGCTTAACGAGGGTAGGGGGCGCCTGCAAGTCTGAGCCGGAAGGTGGGCGGGGGCAGGCCTGTCAAAGCCTTTGCCACCTGCTGGGAACAGGAGTATTTAGAGGCCGGCGCAGGGGGCCGGTCCCGCCTCCACCCTGCCCCCTTCCCCCGCACATCCCGCCGCTGGGGTGGGCGTGGCCGGCCCTGGTCCCGCAGGCTGCCCCAGGGGGCGGAGCCTAGGGAGGGGTCCGCGAGCCAGTCACGTCCTGCAGGACAGAGCGGAGCCCCGAGAGGCCGGCCCAGGAGGCGCCACATCCGGCGGCTGTCCCGTGGTACATAAAGCCGCGGCCGCCGCTGCCAGCACCAGCACCGTTGGTTTCCAGCAGCAGCTCCGGCCTCCTCTCGGCTGCGGGAGCCTCTGCTCCAATGCCCCGGAGTGGCCATGAGCTCCCCGCACTGGTGGGACCAGCTGCGGGCTGGCAGCTCGGAGGTGGACTGGTGCGAGGACAACTACACCATCGTGCCTGCCATCGCCGAGTTCTACAACACGGTGCGGGGCACGGGAGCGGGGATGGCACGGGCTGGCGGGAGGGGGCTGTCTCCCAGCGCAGGCGCCGCACCTGCAGCCCGGACCCTGGTCGACGCGTGTATCTGGGGCGTTTTCGCTCGGCGGCCAGAGTCGACCCACGCCCCCTTCCCTGCGCGCCTTCCAGTTCTCCATCTGTCCTCCTCTCCAGTCTCTGTCCCCGACATCTGGGCCATCGTCCTCCTCTGGTCATTTCTTTCTGATGGCTCTATAGTCCTGTTTGGTCCCCACCCGTCCCGGAGCTGGTGCTCCCTGTCAGCCCATTCTTCCAGTTGGGGTCAGTTGGGAGCGGTGAAACCGCGGGGACTACTCCCTTCCTCCCTTAGGATCTCTGTGGTGTGACGCACTTGGGTTGCATTGTGCGGTTTTTGCCCCGAGTACCTGCTCTAGGAGTCGGGGAAAGGGGGTGACCTCCAGGCAGGTCTGTGGGGCGGGGCCCACTCCGAAGGTTGGCGCTGCCCGCCTCCCCCAACGTACATCAATAATAGGTCGAGTTATCTGGGGCCAGAATCAAGTTAATTACTGCGAGTTCTTGCCTTTAGTACCGAGCCTCACACTAGCCCCTAGATGAGTTTCCCTAGGCCTGTGCGCTCTGCAACACAGAGAAATGAAAGGGAAATTTGGGAGCGGGTGTGTGTGTGTGTGTGTGTGTGTGTGGGTGTGTGTGGGTGTGTGTGGGTGTGTGTGGGTGGGTGTGGGTGTGGGTGTGGGTGTGTGTGTGTGGGTGTGTATGCCTGACCCAGGGATTGAAACCGTGTCTCTTGCGTCTCCTACACTGGCAGATGGATTCTTTACCACTGTGCCACCCGGGAAGCTCAGGCCTGCAGTTGGGAAGGAAATGTCTATTCTTTTTTGCTAAGTCCAAATGTGGTTCCAAATGTGAGACTTTGTGTAGTCATTTCTGCAGCTTTTCACTGCTGTAATATGGAAAACAGCAACTCCAGGTATGTGAGTCACTGTTAATTTTGACTTTCTTCTTTAGGATTTTCCCCTTTGATTTGCTGGAGAGAATATCCTGGGCTTGAGTCAATGCTTATTGCCTGGAGGGATCTCCTTGAGCCTGTCCCCATCCTTCTATTCACTGTTGAGGAAACTGACTCTGGAGAGGGGAGCAGCCCTGCGGTCATTTCTGGCAGAGCTGGGACCGCGATCCAGGGCCTGCACTCTCCCTCCCTTCAGTGCTGAATTCCTGGGCTGCCTTCCCAGCAAACATTCCTTTTTTTTTTTAATGGCTGGGTTAATTCTGCAAGGAAACCTGGTCCTCTGCTGCCCCTAGAAGCTGTGACACATGCAGTCATCAGAGGTGGCCACCCTCCACCTGTTGTACAGCCTGTTTCAGAGCGGGCAGTCAGGTGTGGACAGTTGCCCACAGAGGATGGACTGGGGCAGGGCTGGGTGCTTTCAAAGGCAGTAAGTCAGTTTTTCCATTTGTAAGTGGAGAGTACTACTAAGGATTTCACCAGAGTTAGAGAAGAAATGACAGCCTGGGGACAGATTCTCACTTACCCAGCAAGGTAATTATCTGTGGTGTCTGAGGCCAGTAGCGTCAGGTCTAGTTATTTGGTCCAAAAAGTTAGTGTACAGCTGCTCCCAGTCTCCCCCAGGGTGCTGGATGAGGAGGAGAGCTTATTTTTGTCTTTACTTTTCATCTGGTCTCATCGGAGCTGTTACGCAGTGAGTGCTAGAGTCTTTTTTAGAAATGAGCTGTTGATCTTCAGCTGCAGCATCTGTGGCTGATTAACTCTGTTGGTCCCCCTGACAAACCTTGTTCATTGGCATACTTGTAAACCACAGAATTTGCTTTAGCAAAGCGCGAATATTGAGGGTCTCAGAGAAGAAGTCAGCCATCAGACTTTGTAGAGTGCAGATCCAAAGAATTTAGCAAAAAGCATTTCCTTCTCTCCTTCCCATGTCTTAGTTATCTTCTGATCCTTGTCATAGAACAAACCCATGCTTATCTTACTCCTGTATTAGGGAAGACAGTGAGCTAGTTGGTGATAAAGTGAAAGTGAAGTTGCTCAGTCATGTTCTACTCTTTGGGACCCCATGGACTGTAGCCTACCAGGCTCCTCCATCCATGGGATTTTCCAGGCAAGAGTACTGGAGTGGGTTGCCATTTCCTTCATCTCATTAAATTCTCAGAGTAAGGCAGTAGGCCTAATTATCTATTTTACAATAAAATAATAATCATTACTGATTGAGAAAAAATTGAAGATGTAAAATCAGGAGGACTCGGGGGAGGGATTTAAAACCTTCTTAATGGATCTTGGTGGTAAGCTGTCACTACTACAACTGCAGCCACTCCTGGCTACCACTAGTTGTTTGCTGTGTTGAAGCTCCCCAGGGTCCTTTACAGTCACCCTCAGCAGTGGGTGCTATTTATTACATCCATTTGATACAGAAGAAAACTGAGGCCTAGATAGATTTTGAAACTTGTAAAGGTCAAGAAAATGGCAGGTCTAGAGTTAGAATTTGGATGGTCCCTTTGACCCTACTAAGATACTGCTCTTGAAGATGCAAATGCCATTGTAGCTACTTTAAATTTATTTAGCACACTATAGGTATTTATTATTTAGTCATTCTTTA
Organism: Cephalophus harveyi; assembly: GCA_006410635.1. Classification (NCBI taxonomy): domain Eukaryota; kingdom Metazoa; phylum Chordata; class Mammalia; order Artiodactyla; family Bovidae; genus Cephalophus; species Cephalophus harveyi. Next base: position 128,710 of record SJYT01063530.1, read on the forward strand.
ACATAAAACTCCTGCACTGGGACCATTTGATCTTTCGGCTAGTCATGGTGGTGGATATGGGACAAAAAGTTTTGGGATTTTTTTTTTTTGGCTGAACCTTGCAGCACGCAGGATCTTAGTTCCCAGACCAAGGATTGATGCTATTAGGCCCCCTGCAGTGGAAGTGAAGTTTTAACTACTGGACCGCCAGGGAAGTCTTTTAGTTTTTTGCCATTGTTGTTTATTATAAAAGTAACAACATGATCATGGTTAAAAAAATATGCAAGTTATAAAGTGAAAAATACCCTTTCTTTTGTATCTTTTCAGACATTTTCAAAGCATGTAGAAAACATGTATTTGTGTAAACATAGAAAATACATGTGCAACATGTATATACACAGTGTTAGTCACTCAGTCGTGTCTGACTCTCTTGATCCCATGGACTGTAGCCTGCCAGGTTTCTCTGTCCATGGAATTCTCCAGGCAAGGATATGGAATGGGTAGCCATTTCCTTCTCCAGGGGTTCTTCCTGACCCAGGGATCAAACCTAGGTCTCCTGCACTGCAGGCCAGTTTCTTTACTGCCTGAGCTACCAGGGAGGCCTGTGTATATACACACCACAACCAAATTTTTTTCCAGCCCAGTTGAGATCACACTACAGAAATTCTTCTACACCTTGGTTTTCTCACTTGATTTGTCTTGCAGATAATCCCATATTGGATTGTATAGAATTATTTTGTTCTTTGCAGTGTCTATATAGTATTCCCTTTAATGGATTGACCAGTCAATTTATTATTGATGGACATTTAGGGCAGTTCCTGTTTATTGTTTTCATTTTGGTTTCTGAACAGTTAGGCAATGAATGTCCTCAAATAGGCATCTGGATGTACTTCTCCAGGTACTAGTTCTAGATAGGAAATTGCTGTGTTGAGGGCAATATTTACTTTGAAGACTAGTGATTGTTGTTAAATGGTCCACCAGAGAAAGTACTCTGATCTGTGTTCTTACTGGCGATGTTTGGGAGTATAGAGCATTTTGCTTTTGGTGCCCACATATCTCCATTGCCTTAAATCTTGTCATCATCTTTTGCGTCAGCCAAGCCCAAATATCTCTTCCAAGAACATATCATGCCCTTCCACAGCCTTTTGCCTGTGCACATTTTGTACTGTTTCTTCTAAGTACAAATTTTATTGAATTAAGTTCCTTTTTACGTTTTAAGGCCTGGTCACAGTCAGAGAAAGGTCCACGACCTAGCAGCTTTGGAGGAAAGTGGGGTTTGTGTTTTAATTACTTAGCTTGGCCTTTGGGAGTTCTGTTGGGGACCCAGGACGACAGAAGGAAATGAACTGGTGCTGAAAAAAAGTCTTGAAGAAAAATACATGCCTAAAATCAGCCCATGGTCGGTCACCTCCCCTACTCAGCTCTGCCCCCATCATCAAGATAAGTGGAGTTCCCTTTATATGCCATAGCCACAGGCCACTCTCTGTAGGGCAGGACTCTCTATCAGTCAGTCTGTCAGTCTGTCTATCTATCCATCTAGCCATCCACTTGCTGGGCAACTGTGTGCCTATCACAGAGACCAGACCTGCATAGTCACCTGGGTGGTGAGGACCACAGTAGAGGTATATATACACAAGTGGCTGAGGTGTTGTTTGTGGGATTCCCTTGTAGCTCAGCTGGTAAAGAATCTGCCTGCAATGCAGGAGACCCCAGTTCGAGGTGTTGTTAGTCCTCTGCTTGGGTAGTATACTCTGGGAGGTGGGTAGATTTTGCAGGAAGGCCTCTGAGCTGGGTGACCAATTTGTTCTGGTTTGCCTGAGATTTTCCCATTTTTAAAATTGAAAGTCCCATATCCTGGGAAGCCCTCCTCAGCGCCAGGCATGCTAGGACAGTTGGTCATCCCAGAGGCAGGAAGGGGGCCTGCCATAATGGAATGGATCATTAGAAACCTGCATTCGATTAAGATACATAGCCTCCTCAGCCAGGGTAATGTCTGTTAGCTATTTATGAACTTGTTGCTCAGAAGAATTTACAGCCTGTTGCTTTGTCAGTGTTTGCCCTCTGTCTGGGAAAATGCACAATCGCATGCGTCAGGATGAGATTGCAGTATGTTCCTGAGATTATTTTGGTGCAAATGTCACAGAATGAGGAACTCTCTAAGGAAATAATAAATTTTAAAATTGTGGTTTCCTTTTAATTAAAACAAAATCTGTTAGGCAGGCACTAAACAAACCAATTCTCCAAAGGATAATCCAACAATGGGCTTTAAAAAATACCCCTTGGCTGAACTATTCAACTTCAGTGAGCTACAGAACTTTGAGGGGAAGTTTCGTTTTCTCAGTAGACATGGAGCCATTGAATCTTTTTAACCACAACTCATGTGCTTTCCCACATTTCTTTCGAAGTTCCTTCCTCTTTTTGTCTTGGGGAGCATCTCCCTCTAATTTGGGCTTTTCCTTTTCATAGATTGATGTCTTTTTTCTTTTAATTTTTCCTGTGCAACATGCAGGATCTTAGTTCCCTGACCAGGATGGAACTTATGTCCCCTGCAAGGGAAGGGTGAAGTCTTAACCACTGGACTGCCAAGGAAGTTCCTATAGATTTAGGTCTTAAAAAGGCATGGTGGAGGCCAGCAAGTATTGGTAGATGGGTTGTACAGAAGCAATACTGAGATTTCAGGGTTATTTGGAACTATCTGTTAAATAGTGCTTCTAAATTGAACTCTCTGATATGGACATTAAAAATACTTGAGCTATCATAATTTCACTGGAGGTGTATTAAACTACCTCATGTTTTTGTGAATCGTATGTAAATTTAAAAGTCATTATTGTGTACAGTGCTAGTGCTAACATAGATTGAAAAAGCCTTTTAAGGGACAGCTTGGCCATAAACGGTTGTACCTGGCTGAAGCAAAGGAGACTGAGAGGATTTGAGGCAATAAACACATACAGTCGGCTCTGTATCTGTGGATTCAACCCAATGTGGATTGAAAATATTTGGAAAAAAAAATTCCAGAGAGCTCCAGAAAGCAAAACTTGAATTGCTATATGCCTGTGTATTAGTTGCTCAGGCATGCCTGACTCTCTTCAATCCCATGGACTTTAGCCCACCAGGCTCCTCTGTCCATGGAATTCTCCAAGCAAGAATACTGGAGTGGGTTGCCATTCCCTTCTCCAGGGGATCTTCCCAACCCAGGGGTCGAACCCAGGTCTCCTGCATTGNCGTGTCTGACTCTCTTCAATCCCATGGACTTTAGCCCACCAGGCTCCTCTGTCCATGGAATTCTCCAAGCAAGAATACTGGAGTGGGTTGCCATTCCCTTCTCCAGGGGATCTTCCCAACCCAGGGGTCGAACCCAGGTCTCCTGCATTGCAGGAAGATACTTTACCATCTGAGCCACCAGGGAAGCTTGAATTGATGTATACCTGCAGCTATTTACATAGCATTTACATTGTATTCAGTTCAGTTCAGTCACTCAGTTGCTCAGTTGTGTCTGACTCTTTGCGACCCCATGAACTGCAGCACGCCAGGCCTCCCTGTCCATCACCAACTCCCGGAGTTCACTCAAACTCACATCCATTGAGTCGGTGATGCCATCCAGCCATCTCATCCTCTGTCGTCCCCTTCTCCTCCTGCCCCCAATCCTTCCCAGCATCAGAGACTTTTCCAATGAATGAACTCTTCGCATGAGGTGGACAAAGTACTGGAGTTTCAGCTTTAGCATCATTCCTTCCAAAGAACACCCAGGACTGATCTCCTTTAGAATGGACTAGTTGGATCTCCTTGCAGTCCATGGGACTCTCAATTTCTCCAACACCACAATTCAAAAGCATCAATTCTTTGGCACTCAGCTTTCTTCACAGTCCAACTCTCACATCCATACATGACTACTGGAAAAACCATATCCTTGACTAGACGGACCTTTGTTGGCAAAGTAATATCTCTGCTTTTTAATATGCTGTCTATGTTGGTCATAACTTTCCTTCCAAGGAGTAAGCATCTTTTAATTTCATGGCTGCAATCACCATCTGCAGTGATTTTGGAGCCTCAAAAAATAGTCTGACACTGTTTCCACTGTTTCCCCATCGATTTCCCATGAAGTGATGGGACAGATGGGACCAGATCTTAGTTTTCTGAATGTTGAACTTTAAGCCAACTTTTTCAGTCTCCTCTTTCACTTTCATCAAGAGGCTTTTAAGTTCCTCTTCACTTTCTGCCATAAAGATGGTGTCATCTGCATATCTGAGGTTATTGATATTTCTCCCGGCAATCTGTATTAGGTATTATAAATAATCTAGAGATGATTTGAAGCAGGGGTTCCCAACCCTGGGCTGCAGACTAGTACATATTAGGAACTGGGCAGCAGAAGGTGAGCAGTGGGCAGGTAAGCGAAGCTGCATCTGTATTTACTGCCGCTACCCACTGGTGTGCTTGAATCATCCCGAACCACCCCTCCCCCTGTCTGTGGAAAAATTGTTTTCCCATTGTAAAGTGTAAATTTATATTTTACAATCAGTGTAAAGTATACAGGAAGATGTGTGTATGTTATATGTGAAGTGAAGTTGCTCAGTCGTGTCCGACTCTTTGCAACCCAATGGACTACCAGGCTCCTCCGTCCATGGGATTTTCCAGGCAAGAGCACTGGAGTGGGTTGCCATTTCCTGCATACTGCATATATAATGCTATTTTATATAAGAGATTTGAACATCCACCAAAGTCTGGTATCCGAGGGACTCCTGAAACCAATCCCCCATGGATATAGAAGGATGACTGTACTGGGGTGAAAAGCTGTGTCATATTCCCCAGCGTTGTTAGGTGGGGTTGTAAATCAGTGCTCTTCCCACCATTCGTGGAATGGCACAATGAAGGGTTGCCTTCTGCAGTACTCTCAGCAGGTGTGACAAATCTCTGTGACTTAAGATAAAAAGGTTAGCAGGGTGTATTGCGGAATGAGGAAAGGAAGTTGCCAAAATATAATGTTGCAATATGTGATATATATGATAAATATATTTACATAAATGCAAAGAATTTGAGGATTATGAATCTGAGAAGAGTGGGTATCTCCAGGGAGGAGGATAGCAAGGCAAACTTTAGCTTTGTAATGTATTCTTTTTCTTACATGGAGAACATACTCATGTACATGAGAGGAGAAAGTTACCTACAGTATCACAATCCCATTTTTCTCCTCCTTCCTCTTTCACCTTTAATTCCTTCTACCTCTGTGTTTAACAAAACAGAGAGCAATGTTTAAATCACCTAAAGGTCATTGGTACACAATGTGTGATGCAGTTCAGAATTTTCAGATGCCAATCGAAGCATGAAGCCAAGGTGGTCAGAATGTGGGTGGATGGACTGAAGGTGAAAAAAGTCAGCTCTGGGCAGTGGAAAGAGTGGTTGGGTGCTGGCCCCACCTCTGTGGGTGACTGCCTTTCTGAACTTGGCTAGCCTGGGAGCCTTTCCAGGCCATTACTTAACATCCCCTTATAAAACATTTAACATCGCTCACGTGCATACGTGCTTAGTAGCTCAATTGTGTCTCACTGTTAAGGTCTCTCATTTTAACTCTTAAAGATCTGAATTTTTTTCTTTCTTTCTTTCTTTTTTAAAGATCTTGGGTTCTTTAAATAACTCCATGGAAAGTTAAAGGCTGTGATATTACATAGAGCCTTGTCCTGAATCCCTCCTATCTGCTTTTTAGTAAATAAATGAGAGTTGGCTATATTCCCAAGTGTGGACACTGCATACCGCCTGGGACTGCTGTGGTCATTTATCCAGACTCTCACCCAGGTTTGCCTGTAGCTCCACGGGGGGAAGGAGTAAAAGGTCCCCATCAGAATGGGCCAACTAGAGCAAGGCACCCCCCTTCTCCGGAAGGATGCAGCCCCATGAGGGATTTGTCTTGAACTTTAACCAAAGGCAGCAGCCTTATTCCTATCTCACCCCGACAAAAGATCTTGTTCTTTATCTCTCTCCACTCTGTCCTTCTCCCCTTTCTAAAGACTGTCATTCCTATCCCCTCTTGTTCCCAGATGGTGACAGAGGTGTCCACTGGTTACTGATGTTGCCAGTGTCCACCTGCACTGCGCCTCCAGTTCTGGGGTTTGCCGATGCATTTTGTTTAGCTGTGCCCCAGTGTGACTTCCCAGGTCTGGAAAAGCCCTTCTACCCTGGCTCCTTCCATTCAGTTTGGGCACCCACCCTCTTGGTTCCCTTGAGACCCGCTCTGTGTTGTCTAATATGGGTGACCAGTCTTTCCTTTCGAAAGCCCCCATGCTCTTGGCTTTCCAGACTTCATCTACTCCATCTTCCTATCTCTGAAAGGTTTAGTCTTTTTTGACCCCTCTCTCACCCCTTGCTCACTGGTGTTGTGCATTTAGATCCAGGTGTTGTTTAAACATTCTGCACATCTCCTCTCCTCTGCATGCCCAGTCCTTCCCAAGGAGCTTCTTACTCCTCAATTAGAGGTGAAACTTTAAAAGAAGCTGACTATCCCTAACACTTCATACCTTCTGGGATGGCCTTATTAAACAAACAAAGCAAATAAAAACCTCAGAAAATAACAAGTGTTGGCAAGGATGTGGAAAAATTAGGACCCTTGGACCTTGCTGGTAGCAGTGTAAAATGGTTCAGCCATTGTGGAGAATTGTCTTGTGGTTTGGAAGTTAAGCACAGAATTACCATATGATCCAGCGATGTTAGCTTGAGGGGCTATAACTCGGAGAATGGAAAACAAATACTGAAAACCTTGGACATGATTATTCATAGAAGCATTGTTCAGTGTTAAGGACACTGTAAGGACATTCGATAAACAAAATGTGGTATCCATACAATGAAATATTACTCATAAAAAGAAAGTATTGCTATGTGCTACAAGGCGGGTGAACCTCCAAAACAGTATGCTGAGTGAAAGAAGTCAGACACAAAAGGTGACTTATTGCATGATTACACTTTTATGAAATATCCAGAATAAGTAAATTTGTGGAGACAGAAAACAGGTTAGTAGTTGCCAGGGACTGGGGAAAGGGAGAAGGGGAAGTGACGGCTTCATGGATTTGAGGTTTCTTTTTGGAGTGATGGAAACATTTCAGAACTGGATAGAGGTGATGATTGCATATTACACTTGTGTTAACTGCTGCTGAACTATACACTCCTAAAATGGTTTATTTTGTTATGTGAATTTTACCTCAGTTTTAAAAAATCTGGGAAAAAAAAAGAGAATTGGCTATGACTCCCCCTAGTTAAAAAAAAGACAAAAAGAAATTTTGAAAAATTAGAGGTGAGATTCTAGAGTTAGGTTGTCCAGTCTGGCTTTTTTTTAAAAAGCCAGGTGACCTGTGAAGAGATAATAGACTCGAATCCAGTCTGGAAGATAAAATGATGCATTTTAAAGCTACAAATTTGATCTTTACCTAAAAGTAGGTTTGGCTTAGGGTGGGAAGACTGACAAGGGGGAAATGAGGAAGGCACTCCCTGCCTTCATGTGGGCCCAGGACCTGGCTGGCAGAAAATTATGGGGGGCTAGAACATGGCTGGTCCTTCTCGTTCTTCATGAAACTATTCTTTAAAAAAATTTTAACCATTATTTAGTGCAGACCTTATCTTTAAAAATGATTATTGAGGTAAATTAGGATGCTTCATAATTGGGCAGAAAGAGAGTCATTGATTCTTCTGGGCACCTTTCGGATGGCAGTGTTTTCACGTGTGTGTGTGTCTGTGTGTGCGTGTGTGTGTGTACGTACATGCTCAGTTGTGTCTGACTCTTTGCGACCCCACAGACTGTAACCTGCCAGGTTCCTCTGTCCATGGGATTTCCCAGACAAGAATATTGGAGTGGGTTGCCATCTTTTCCTCCAGGGCACCTTCCCGATCCAGGGATCAAGCCCAAGTCTCTTAACGTCTCTTGCACTGGCAGGCAGGTTCTTTCCCACTAGCACCACCTGGGAAGCTCCAGTCCTTTCATAGCTGCTCCTGTGATCACAGAGGCAGGAAGTATCCCCCTAAAATGGTGACTAAAGAAGTTGTTAAGTTTCCCTAGTTGTGAATTGCTTTTCTTGTTAAAAAAAGATGTGTGGCTGCATTCATCTCCATTTGCAAAGGACATGCTGGGAGCAAGCTGCTCTACTTTTTGCCCTTTTACTTTAAGCTCATCTTTTCGTTCTTCATCCCCCCTCCCCCTAGATCAGCAACGTCTTGTTTTTCATTTTGCCGCCCATCTGCATGTGCTTGTTTCGTCAGTATGCAACGTGCTTCAACAGCGGCATCTACTTAATATGGACTCTCTTGGTTGTAGTGGGTAAGTGGATTCGCTTGTGAGCATGGGCTGAAAGGCAGGAAGTGGAACTTCGCACTCCCTGACCCCTTTGTAAACCAAAGTCACTCTGACGTCCTAACAAACTTCTATGCTGCTTCCTGGACTCCAGAGGAGGACTCTTTTGAATATGGGCTTGATAACAAGGTTGACTGTAATTATCACTTAATTGCGTTGGAGAGTTCATTTATATAATAGTGATTGGTGGTGTGCCAGTGCAATTTTACGTGAACTTCTGAGGAAAGTCTTGTGAAACAATTGTATTCTGATGAAACCACGATTTCTAAAGGACTAAAATTAAAAACAACAACAACAAATTCTAGATGTTTGATCCTTCGTAATTCTGGGAAATATTTGTATAATTTTTATTTCCTTCCACAGGCAGATTAGGAATTCTTAACTGTGAGAGAATGTTGACTTTTGATTGACTGTGTTCTCATGAAGGCTCAGTGGATGAAGACACACTGTACTTGTGCAGTTATTAAAGTTCTGATTTGCTGGTGTTTGGGCCCTGCTTCAAATCCTCTTTCTAGACGTGAAGTCTGTATGCCTGGATGGTGTAGGTTTCTTCCTTCAATTTCTTTTCTCAGAGAGAGAGTGATTTGCTCATTTCGGTAGTCGTTTATGAAAAGGCTGTCTTTAATCGGGGTGTGGAATTTGTGAGTCTGTTCTTCTCTGTGACCTTTTTTTATTGGCTGTAATTGATTCTAGGAATTGGATCCGTCTACTTCCACGCAACCCTTAGTTTCCTGGGTCAGATGCTAGATGAACTTGCAATCCTTTGGGTCCTGATGTGTGCTTTGGCCATGTGGTTCCCCAGAAGGTATCTACCGAAGATCTTTCGCAATGACAGGTAAGCTTGTACTAAATTTTTGCACTTATTATGCAGTACCCCATATGACAATGTATATATTAACAAATATCACAGCCTACTGAGTCTAACCTAGTGATGAGCTTTATCAGATATTTAATATCCACTGATTACACTGTCAGAGAAAAAATTCTGCCAGATAAAAGAGGTAATTTTAATATACTCAGGGAAAGAATTTATCTAATGTTCATTAGGAACACAAAGTCAAATATCTCCCTTATTGGTACTGGCAAAATTAGAAGATTCCGTGGGGGAGAAAAGACTGAATGGTTGTTCAAAGACCTTTGATTTCCTGCTAGCACATCTTCTTGGGTGCGACCCAGCTCCACTACTTTTATATATTTACAGTAGAATGCACACTGAGGAATTGGTTCTTGGAGCTGTAGATACTGTAGTATTCAAATTGTGTCAGTTTGCTTCTGATGAGAGCTACACACCAACACACACACATATACATACACATTCAAGCCGAAAACCCAGAATTTTAGGAAGAGATGCCTTTTAATATCCATTGTGTTATGCTTATATGGTTATTTATCCAGTAAATAGTTTATGGACACTTACAATGAAGTTTTCTAGGCGCTAGAATTTAAAAGTAAACAAAAGGCAAGGTCTCTGCCCTAAGTGAGCTTATATTGAAGTTGGAGAGATTATGAATCAATAAACAAATAATATAATGTTAGGGTGTGAAAGTGCTATGATGAAAAATGAAGGCAGTAAGGGGGTCATGGTGACTTGGAGTGCTGACTTAGAGTTTGGTCAGGGAAGGTCCTTTCTGAGACACTCTTGTTAATATCTGAAGTAACAGAAGACATCAACATCATAAAGATGAGAAATGCTCCTAGAAACATATGACCCATACATTTCTTTGTACACACTGTTTTGTTAACATATATACAGATAAATGGGCTTCCCAGTTGGTGCTAGTGTAAAGAATCCACCTGCCATCGTTGGCAGGAGACACAGAAGATGCAGGTTTGATCTCTGAGTCAGGAAGATCCCTTGGAGGAGGAAGTGGTAACCCACTTCAATATCCTTGCCTGGAGAATACCATGGACAGAGGAGGCTGGTGGGCTGTAGTTCATGGGGTCGCAAAGAGTCAGACACAACTGAGCTTGCATGCATGCTATATGGATAAATAATCTAAAAATATGGATTCAATCAAGTAAGCTGTGTGTTCCCATGGAGAAGCTATACTGGAAAAATAAAAGAGTTCATTGTAGTTTGCTTGGTACCCTGAGTGGGACTAGGAGTGATGCCACCATTAGAGATGCAGGCTTTTTCTATGGATGGAGGTGGAAGAACATCCATGAAACATGCTGGCTTCAAAAAGCACATTGTAGAACTGTGTGTGTGACACCCTCATTTTAGAATGAACGAAGCCTCTTTTTGACTGTATGTCTTCAGATTTGCACAAATGTGTCTGGAAGGTAAGGAGCTGCTACCATTGGGCTATTCTTAGGAATGCGAGTGGAGAGAGAACTTTCACTTCTACCTTTAATCTGTACTGTTTTACAATTTTTTTTTTACAAAGTGCATGTGTTAATTTTTAATCCTAAAAAATATATTATTAAATGAGGTAGGAAAAAAACATACTTTATTCATTCATTCATTCATTGGCTGCACTGTGTGGCTTGCAGGGCCTTAGTTCCCTGACCAGGGATTGAACCTGGGACCTGGCAGTGAAAGTGCTGAGTGCTATCCACCAGACCATCAGGACATTCCCAAGAAAACATACTTTAAATGGATTAGCTGTACAATCTTCACCCTGGGCAGCAGGATTTGAATTAAATAGTATTATCTTTAAACACCATTGAGCAAAAAGAAGTATCTTCAAGTGGAAAGGAAGCTGTTCCTGGTCTTAGATGAAATATGGTCTCCCTGGTGCAGAAACCTTCTCCTGAATGCAGGACGTGTACTTTAGAAATCAGAGATAGCCTAGGCCAACCTGCTGTGTTTCAGTTGTGTTTCTTGTTTCCTTGTTCAGCTTCAGGAGAGATTGGGGTGATCAGAAGGCTGCTGGAGGAGGGGAAACGTGGAGGTAGATGCTGCTCGGCAGGGGCACGAGGTGGCTTGACCAGCGGGGATGTTTTGCCTCCGCCTGAGCAACACACCCCTGACCTTTTGGCTTTTCCTGTTGTTTCCAAAGATGCCCACCAGTTACTTACTTCCATGCTTTCCGGGAGCATGCTTTCATTGTATTGAGAGCTAAGGAACCACTTTGTTCTTAGATCTGAGTGTACAAGCCCTGGGATCAGCGTGAGAAGATGACAAAATGGGAATAAGGGTTTTGTTGTTTCTGGTGCTCTGGAGACCTGGGTTTGAAATTCCACTGGACAGTGTTTAATGTGTTCATAATAGAGAATCTTGTTCTTTTCTTGTTTCTGGATGGGAGCAAGAGAGAAGAAAATGGGGCAATGCAACAGAAACTTACCAACTTTAGTAATGAAACACATAGTGAGGCAGGGCGGTCTGACCACTGGGGACTTTTCCATTGGCTGCACTCAGCTGCCTCTCTCAGGGGAAGATGTGGACCCCCTGTCTGCAGTTTGGGGAGAGTCTGTGGAGGCACTGAGAACCCTCTGTGTCTATATCCCTGGCTTTGCAGACCACCTGGGTTTGATTCCTAGATTCCCTGTTTAAAAAAAAACCAAACATATAACTTGTTTTGACTCTTGAGGTTTCTGTTCGCTCATCTGTAGAACTGACTGACTAATAGTGTTCACCGCAGGCTTCTTGTTAGATGATCCTGCAAGGCAGTTCATAGAGCACTAAGAACATGGTGAGCACTCAATCAGCTTTCATTCTTAACAATGGCACATGGAGATTGCTGCCCAGTATTTGAGGTATGTATGCTAATTGAAGGATAAAAATGAACATTGATCATTTTCATGAGCAAAGGAAGAAAAGGTGAATGTCTTAGGAGAGGTAGGTCACTGTAAATAAGGATTTCAGCTGTGTCTGTGGACCTTCAATTTGCCAGTGGTGTGGACAGCAAGAAGGCAAGAAGGCTAGACTATTTAGCGTGGACTTCACCTCGTGATGTGGGAACAGGCAGTATCTCTGGTGTGGAATGGCATGCCAGACCAGAGATCTCAGGGCGACACTGGGAGTAAATAAGGATTTCAGCTGTGTCTGTGGACCTTCAATTTGCCAGTGGTGTGGACAGCAAGAAGGCAAGAAGGCTAGACTATTTAGCGTGGACTTCACCTCGTGATGTGGGAACAGGCAGTATCTCTGGTGTGGAATGGCATGCCAGACCAGAGATCTCAGGGCAACACTGGGAATTCTGCAGGCTGGGCATTGAGTGAACTTATATGATAGTAACCATTTATCTCTCCCCAACCACCCCACCTTTTTTTTTTCTTTTTCTGGTCTAGACTTTGCTGGAATATTTCTAAAAACCTCTAAGGGGACTTCCTTGGTGGTCCAGTGGTTACGACTCCACTCCCAATGCAGGGGCACAGGTTCAATCCCTGGTTAGGGAACTAGATCCCATATGCTACATGGTGTGACCAAAAAAAAAAAAAATTAAAAAACTTAGGAATGGTTCCAGTGTGAAATTTCTGGAGAAGAGAGCAGATTGTGTGTTGGCTAAGTGACTTTGGATCAGACAGATCTAGATTTGAATAACAATCCACTTTTTCTTCTGCACTCTGATACCTCATTTTGCTCATCTATAAGGAAGAGATAGTAAAAGTATCTAACTCAGGTTAGAAACATATATAAAAATCATATAAAGTATATAGCGTAGTGTCTGTTACAGAGTAAACACTCACTGAGTGCTAGCAGTAATTATGAATGGCTAATACAGATAAGTGTTTTGAAGATGAAGGACATGCAGAACAGCAGGGGAATGTAAATAGAAATTGTTGCTGTTGTTTAGTCACCAAGTCGTGTCTGACTCTTTGCAACCCCATGGACTGCAGCATGGCAGTCCTCCCTGTCCTTCACCATCTCCTGGAATGTGCCCAAGTTCACATCCATTGAATTGGTGATGCCATCCCACTATCTCATCCTCTGTCACCTTCCTCTCCTGCCCTCAATCTTTTCCAGCATCAGGGTCTTTTCCAATGAGTTGATGCTTCGCATCATGTGGCCCAAAGTATTGGAGCTTCAGCTTTAGCTGAATAGGAATAGGAATAGTAAATAGGAATAATTGGTGGGATTTTCTAAAAAGGGCTGTCTTTCATTTTGCCTAGAATGTCTGAAGAATTGTTGGGATATGCACTCAGCTGTTGCTGGTTATTAATAATTTGACATTTCTGTTTTGAGAAAAAAGCAAACTGTTGTAGGTTAATTGTATCCATTTTCTAAAGAATTTACCCTGCTGTGGTCCTTATGATGTTTTGTCCACAAAATCTAGTGATAGTCCTCACCTTACGATCCAGTTTATTTTTTGAATCCTGAATAGCAGGGTTGCAGGCTGGGATCTGCTTGTCCTGCTCTCTCTGCTGGGTGACTTGAGCTCATCTCAGACCCTCTGGGCCATTATCAACTCCGTACTTAGGAAATGACAGGGCTGGACCTTCCAGGACCAAATGCTGGAATCCTGTGAACATCAGAGGCTTGTTCTAAACAGGTTATGTTTTAGTTGTTGTTTAGTTGCTAAATTGTGTCCAACTCTTTTGTGATTCCCATAGACTGTAGCCCTCCAGACTTCTCTGTCCAAGGGATTTCCCAGGTGAGAATTCTGGAGTAGGTTGCCATTTCCTTCTCCAGAGGATCTTCCTGACCCAGGAATCGAACCCAGGTCTCTTACACAGAAGGTGGATTCTTTACTGCTGAGCCACCAGGGAAGCCCATTTTAGCCTTAAAGGGGAGTTTAAAGCAGTGACTCTTGTCCAGGGATGTATCTGTCCCATGCCGGCCATCTGGGGAGTTTGTGGACATGTTTTTGGTGGTCACAGTAATGGAAAGTTTTATCATCCATAAATTCCATTTAACTCCAGAAGAGTAAAATGGGCATTACCAAATGTTTGATATGAAAAAAGGGGCTAACAGGGTTAAAAACCATCTCTTTAAAGGGAAGCTAATGATAACAATAGTAACAGCTTTATTATAATAATATTATGATGATGGTATTGGGTTGCTAGATTTGGGTTTGGGGAATACAGGAAGAAGGTGTGCTAAGGTTTCGCCAACCTTGTGTTCAGTTTGAGCTGATCATGGGTTGCAAAGTTGAAAACAGAGGCAACAGTTGGGGATATTTAGAGAACACCCCGTGGGGCCCCTTGCCTCCTGGTTTTTCCCAGCTCTCTCTGTCCTCAGGGCCTCTGGTGACTGTTGGCTTCTGCTGGTTGCAGAACCATGCATTCACACGATGTCTTCGTTGGCTGAGCCCCCTTCCAGAAGCTCATTCCTCCACACCCTCTGGGGAGCGGTAGGGAGGTGTCTGCCCATGTTCCTCTTAGAGAAAGCATGTTTCATCAAGCTCACTGCCTTTGAAATCTTTGGCAAGACTACAGAGAGCCTTTCTGATTGCCGCATCAGCTCAGTCAACTTTTCCCTGAGTATGACATTTTCAACAATAATGTTATTTAAAATAACATTTATTCTCAAATCATGGTCATGAAAACAGAAATAATGGATTTTATTAGAACACACCATTGTATCAGGCACTGTGTTGAGTGCCTTAATGCTTATAAGAACACTACAGGGCAGGTGTCTTGATTTTCATACGGAAAACCTGAGGCTTGGGGAGCTTTAGTGACTTGCCAAAACTCCCATGGGCTGCTAAGGGATGGAGGCAGAATGTGAACACACATGGGTCTCACTGGACACGTGTGCCCTGACTCACTCTGTTGTTCTGTGTCTGGGTCCTAAACCTTCGGACACAGGGTGGTACAGTTTGAAAGTATCTGATTATGTGTTTGCTGTGGTTGTTATTTAGTCGCTCAGTTGTGTCCGACTCTTTGTGACCCCATGTGCTATAGCCCTCTAGGCTCCTTAATCCATGGGATTTCCCAGGCAAGTATACTGGAGTGGGTGCCATTTCCTTCACCAGGGGATCTTCCCGACCTAGGAATCAAACCCACTCTCCTGCCTTGCAGGCAGATTCTTTACCACTGAGCCACCAGGGAAGCTCATAATTATGTGTTTATTTAATCTAAATGAGCAAAAAGCCTTGACGTATCATGGAACCTCAAATCCAGTGATTGAGTCACTGGGGGGTCCCCAGGGGCCAGGCACACCGTGGGGACCTGGGGCCGTGTGACGCTACTGTACGCAGGCCAAGCTGCTGACTTCTCTAGTAGCTGAAGTATGCCGGGGCCAAGGCTGGGAGAAAAACACAATTCTCCTGAGGATTTGCTGCCTGGATCCTTTCCCATGCACATATATTTTCCCGCTGGTCAAAGTTCAGGGCTACAATTCCTGTTCATTCCAGTCAGAAAGTTGGCAGCTTGATCAATGATTTCCTGAGCCTTGATGATAAACGGTTTTCCTCTTTACGAGATACACTTGTATTTTGAAAGTTTCCGTGCACTTTGGTTTCTTTCTGATGGAATTTCATTCAAATTAGTTTCCTAACGGTGATGCTTTCCAGGGCTCCTGGCCAAAGTAAATGGTGCTAATGAGGAATAACAGAAACTTCAGGAAAGTCATGTGCCCCTAAGTTTCAGTCATGGATATGGGCCTTTGAGATCCTCTAGTCTAGACTAGATAGGAAATTTATAGATAAGGGAGCAGAGTCCCGGGGAGAAGGAAAGCAACGTGTCCAGGGTCACGTCGCCACTTCTAGCTCTTTCCACTGAAAGTACCTTCACTGAAGGGCTGTTATCAGTTATTTTTGATTCCAAAGGATGGTATCAATTATTTTTCTAACACTTTTCATGTCTGAAACTTAACACAAAATTCCAGTGCTTAGGGGCTGTAGATTGTCAGTCAATACCGATACCAGGATTTTAGACTTGTGTGCTAGACACATGGGGCATTTTTTTTTTTCTTTTAATCTAGGATGCTTTATGGTTTGTAAATGATCTGTTTTTCTTATACGTGTTCACCTTGTAGAAGAGGGGTGGGCAGACTACATCTTTGGCCACATGGGTGACTTGCATGTTTTTCACAGATTAAGTGTTATTGTTGCACAGTCATGCCCATTTGCTTACTTATTGTTTACAGTGGCAGGGTTGAGTAGCTGTGGCAGAGAACCTATGACCTGCAAAACCTAAAATATTCACTATCTGACCCTTTGCAGTAAGAATTTGCCCAGACATGCTGTAAGACACCTGGGGAAAAAAAAATACAGAAAAGTACTGCTAAAAATAATCAAGTATTCACATCTTATCCTTAAAGGCTCAGGTTGATTATAATTTAACCGTTTTCATAGCTAACTCTTTTGAAAATTTCTGATTGTTTCCTAAGGATGAATTCCTAGAAAAACTGAGCCAGTGTGGGAGAATGGTTTGCAGGCTCCTGGTACTTTGTGTGGAATGTCTTTTGAGCTTGCTCTCCCAGCATCAGTGCCTGTACTCTGCCAACATCCAGCAAACAAACACGACCCCCTTTTTAATGGATTTGGTTTGCTTTCACCCATCTAGGGGCAGGTTCAAGGTGGTGGTCTGTGTCCTGTCTGCAGTTACAACGTGCCTGGCGTTTGTCAAGCCCGCCATCAACAACATCTCTCTGATGACCCTGGGGGTTCCCTGCATGGCGCTCCTCATTGCTGAGCTAAGGAGGTGGGTAGCAGTTTCCCTCCCTGGCCCTCAGGCTGTCCTTGGGATAGGAACAAACCAGCTCTTGGTTCTTTTACTGCCTTTGAAGTGGAGTTACTCCTCACAAAGAGTCGTCCCTGACTTGTGGATTAGGATCAAGTTGGATGGTTTGGTTCAAAATATTAATCTCGTTTTCAGAAAGGAGGGAGGAGTATAAGCAATATATGCTAATGATCCAAAACCAGCTTAGGAGGAACATCTCAGGACCTGGTGAGTCCCTAGACCAAGCTGCCTGGAGTCAACTCTGCAGAAATGAGAATGTTGTTGTGTTGTTTAGTCACTAAGTCAACCCCAAGGAGTATAGCCCGCCCTACTCCTCTGTCCATGGGATTTCCCCAGCAGGAATACTGGAGTGCGTTGCCACTTCCTTCTCCACGGGCATCTTCCTAATTCAGGGATCAAACCCATGTTTCCTGCTTTGGCAGGTGGATTCTTTACCACTGAGCCACCAGGGAAGCCCCAAAAGGAGAATAGGTGTGTTCATATGACAAGAGTAAGAAGAAAAGCAAAGTCCTAAAGAGCCTATTGGAGAAGGCAATGGCAACCCACTCCAGTACTCTTGCCTGGAAAATCCCATGGGAGGAGCCTGGTAGGCTGTGGTCCATGGGGTTGCTAAGAGTCGGACACGACTGAGCAGCTTCACTTTCACTTTTCACTTTCATGCATTGGAGAAGGAAATGGCAACCCACTCCAGTGTTCTTGTCTGGAGAATCCCAGGGACGGGGGAGCCTGGTGGGCTGCCGTCTGTGGGGTTGCACAGAGTCAGACACGACTGAAGCGACTTAGCAAAGAGCCTATTGCGTTTATTCACAGAAGGAAAAAGAAATGAATGTCTGTATACAAAGCAGCATTGCTGCTTTCCCTGAGGCTTAGTTTCTTTCTTACAACCTATCAAGTAAAGCCTTTTACTGTTTGCATAAACATTTTCTTGTGTCAAGTCGTATGTGCAGAGTTCAGGTTGATACCCAGACACATTACTGGGTTGGCCAAAAAAATTCGTTTGGGTTTTTCTGAAAAGTAGTTTAGCTCTTGTGTGTGTTTATGACTGTCTTATTCAGCCCCAACTAAAACACATCTAAATCACTACCCATATTGTAATACTCTTTGAAAATGCCTTTTCTCTGTACCACTTTTAGAAATCCACTCTAATTCATGGCTTATTGTCATGGACACAGATGGTCTTAATTGAAGTCTTGTATTTATCCCCCTTTGTGAGTTTCTCTGTGTAGTATATAATCAGCTTTCTCTCACTCTTTGTTTTGAATGGAGACATGTATATGTTTTCTACCATTGCTTTGCCTCTGAGGGTTGTTTTGATTATCAGCAATACCAGGCAAGGTCAGAGGTGGTTGGTGAAGGGCGATATAAACTTGCTGGCCGGCAGTGGGAGGACTGTCCTGTCTTGTCTTGTTGGCTTTGAGTACCCTTCATGGACCTGGGAAGGAAGAGACCCATTGCAGAATACTAACAGAGCTTAAAGCTCTTTGGAAAACCATTAAATTGCCGATAAAGAGATCTGAATGGATTTGTGATAGTCCAGTGACGTTGGCTGATATTAGGCCTGAAGTCAATAGAATGTTCTCCACTTAGTTATTTTTCTTGAGAATTCACTGCAATCTAGTTTTTATTTTAACTCCTGAATTTCATGTGTTTTAATCTATAATTTTGTTCAAAACTGGCTAAAGAAAGGAAAACTTTTAAATTCACAGTAGCTAAACAAGAGCAAATCAAGGGGCAGATTTTATAGAATAAATAAATTCTCTTTCACAATTGTGATCTTTAAGCAGGGAAACAGTTTCCTTTAATACTCTAATCTTTTTAAGTAATTACAAAGGAAATAATTTCTATGCTATACTTGAAATTTTTTACCCCTGAAAAGCCAGTCATCATTACAGCTAATTAGCCTTTATCATTACCTCAAAACCTTGCAGCATTGTGGAAGTATTCCTCCTTCTCTCTCTAGGATCTGTCTTTCTACTTACTGATTATCCCCTCCCTTCTCCTTTTCTTATTTTACTCCTGTAAATTGTCTACCATGTCATCCCTCTCTCTCCAAAGGATCCTTCCCATTAGCCTGTTGAATCTCTCCCATTGTCTACCACCCAGCCTAGCCTCTTATTACATCTGTCTCCAGCCATCGCCCTTAATCTCTCATCTGTTATAGCCACGCTTATTTAAAAGGTGTCTCCCATCTGTTTCTTCTCATTTATTCTTCAAGCTACTCTAACCTGGCTTCTGTGCCCTCTTTGATACCCAACCCCCTCTTGGTTGTACATCCACTGATCACTTTTTAATCCTCCTGAATCTCACTTGTTTTCCCAGCTCTCTGTACAGTTCACCCCCTCAACCTTGGAACATTCTTTCCTGTGATTCCTATGACATCAAATTCTCCTTTTTTTTTTTTTTAACCAGTTCTGCAGCAGCTGCTCTTCATCCCCTCATGAGAGCGCCTTCTTTTCTATGCACCTGTCCATGCTGCTGCTGCTGCTAAACCACTTCAGTCGTGTCCGACTCTATGCAATCCCATAGGTGGCAGCTCACCAGGCTCTTCCATCCCTGGGATTCTCCAGGCAAGAACACTGGAGTGGGTTGCCATTTCCTTCTCCAAGGCATGAAATTGAAAAGTGAAAGTGAAGTTGCTCAGTCGTGTCTGACCCTCAGTGACCCCATGGACTGCAGCCCACCAGGTTCCCCCATCCATGGGATTTTCCAGGCAAGAGTACTGGAGTGGGTGCCATCGCCTTCTCTGACCTTTCCATGCAGGGAACCCATAAGATACACCTTCGCCTCTGCTTTTCCCTCCCTACACTTTCCCCTAAAACTTCTCATCTGCTCCATGCCTTTAATTCCTGTTCATATGCTGAAGAGGAAGGGAAAATGGACATTGTTCTGTTTTAGTCGCTAAACCAGAAAGCGGTCACTAATGTTGTGGGGCTCTATAAATTTTTTCATAAATCTTTTCAAGGGCTACATATAACCCCCCTACTGACAGGGCTTTTCAGGTTGTTTTTTGAGCAGGTCTTTCTGAGCCTGCTGTCCATCCCATATTCACTGATGTTTTTGCCCATATTTCCGGCTGGGAAAGGTACCAGGAAGTCAGACTTTAGACACCATTAACTTGTTCAGCAAACAGGAACAGATAACATCTGTACCCGTGAAGGGTCATATTTATGTTAGACACGGACTCCTGTGAGTGAGCAAGCTGGACTGACTGGGGTGCAGGCCTTTGAGGGACAGAGACCCCAAAGGAGGGGTGGAAGGACCCTTAGCCACCAATTGCCTCTGGGCATTTCTCCCCAGGAAAAGAAGTCACCCTCTTTGTGAGCAATTTGGTAATAAGGAAGGAAAATGGCTGCTGAAGTTCCCCTCGAGCTGTTGGGGTTTGTTCAGCAACCCTTTGCCCCAGGGTGTGGAAGAGTTCATTCTTTCTTTCAGGAGTACCAAGAGCCTGAGCCTGACACCATCCCAGGTGGGGGAGACAGGCTGGAGATACATAAATGAAGCACAGAGGGTCGGCGAGGCTGTCATTGCTACAGAGAGAAATAGAGGGAAGAAGGTGACGGGGGCTTGGGGGTCACTTAGGAGGTGGAGATAAGCGGTGTGATTGTTAGGAACAGTGCTCAGCAAAGGGCTCACTGAGGGACATTTGAACAAAAACTGGGAGGTGGCGAGCCCCGTGGCTATCTGGGAATAGCATTCCAGGAGACAGAACAGCCAGTGCTAAGGCTTGAGCAGCGTGCCTGGGGTTTTGGAGGAATGGCAAAGATTGCTGGGGGGCTTGATGAGCAGAGGCAGGTAGGGAGGAGCGGGTGGAGCACTGAGGGAGGCCAGCGCACTGGGCCCCCTGCCACTTCGAGACTTTGGCTTTCCCTCTGGGAAAAGGGAAGATGTGGGAGGCTTTTGGGCAGGGCCTTGAGAGGTGACTCTAGGAACAGGGGCAGATGGAGGTGGTTGCCATAACTCAGGGAGCTTGGACCCAGGCAGTGGTGACAGAAAGAGACTGGATTTGAAATATATATCCCCGAGCTGATGAATTAGATGTAGGGTATGTGAGAAAGAGAACAATGACTCCAGAATTCTTGGCCTGAGGTCCTGAAAGCACCCTTCCCCAAGGGGGCCGGGAGGAGAACGGGTGTTGAACAGAAGAAAGGGTCAGGAGTTCTTTGTAGACGTGTGAAATTTAGATCAACACAGACTATCGGGTGGACGTGTCATAATCTGATGTGTGGTTTGCACGTCTGGAGTTAAGAAGAGGCCTGGGTGAGGAGTGTGGCTTTGTGAACCATCAGGGTATATATAGTGTTTATATTCTTGAGCCTGTGTGATGGGGCATTGGGTGGGAACCCTGGTGCCAAGGGGCCAGGGAGGGTTAGGGTTAGGGGCTGGGGAGGTGTGAGGAGGCAGAGAAGTGACCAGTGAGTTAGGAGACCAGGATGGACACGAGCTGTTCTCTGCGTCTCTGGCAGGTGCGACAATGTGCGTGTTTTTAAGCTGGGCCTCTTCTCCGGCCTCTGGTGGACCCTCGCCCTCTTCTGCTGGATCACTGACCGGGCCTTCTGTGAGCTGCTCTCGTCTGTCCACTTCCCCTACCTGCACTGTGTGTGGTGAGCCGCGTCGTCGGGGGCAGGGGGTGGCGAGGCAGGGTCTACGCTGTCTGTCATCACTCTGCTCTCCTGCAGGGCGCACGAGGGTGCACAGGAGGAGCAGAGCCTGGGGGCCCCTCTCTTCACATAGACTATCCGACGTCTCAGGGAGCAGGCTTAGCCAGAACAGACAGACCTAACTGTCTATGCTTCGTGTCTGTGCTGTCTCTTACCTCTTGCTCCATTATCAAAGCAGAAAGGAGCTTGGAAATCGAAGCTGTAACCTGAGCTCTAGCTAGATCTGCAGGGTAGGGGAATGTGGGGAAGGCTGGGGACAGATGTGACGTGGGGACAGGACAGCCCCAAATGGGAACCAAGCACACCTGAGCCTGAGTGACCAGCCTGGGCCTCACAGGTCACCTGGGGACAGTCTCACCCATTCATTTGACAGGTGGAGACACAAGTCCAGAGAAATAAAAGTGAATTGTTAAGGATCGCCCAGCTGGTTACATAAAACCAGCCCAGGAGCTTAATCATGGGGAACATGATCAAGCATCTATAGTTTAGAAGGCTCAGGATCCACTGTTAGGTTAAGAAAAAGGTTACGAAACAGCATGCAGAATCCTGTCCTCAGAAAGCAGAGGAGTGGTTTTCTTCCTGGGAACTGCATTAACTCCAAACCTAGCACCATCTTTCCCTCTCTGCCCTCCAGGATTTCTGATCATGAGCTATCAAGGGACTAGAGAATTCTTTAGAGTGCTCCTTGTAAGTTGAGAGCACCCAGGGAGGAATTCTAGTGGTAAGGAGTTGTTAAAACTTGTTAGATCCAGATTTGGAGGAAGGCTGACCTCTATCAGGAGATACCTAAGATTATTCGATTTGAAAGAATTCTCTTGAATTCCCTGGAATGTTTGAACTTGTGTATTATCTACCATGAGACCTAAGCTGCTCTCAGGTTAAGACTTGGGGACTTCCAGATTTGTTCACTGACAGCAAAGCAAAGCAGCTCATGCTGGGGATTCCAGTCTTAGGATCCATTACCTAATATTTCTTAGGTTCAACCTCGACTCACATTAGTGAATTTCTATACACTTCGTACATCTGCGTTATAATTTACAGATTATTAAATGCACAGATTTTGTGTAGCCTGGTAAGTTTTGATAAATGTATCCACCTGTGTAAAGAGGCTCTCATTCAAAATATAGTACGTTCTTTAAAAAAATTTTATTTTGTCTTTTGGCTGCTCCACATGCAGCATGTGGGGTCTTAGTTCCCTGTCTAGGGACTGAACCTGTGTCCCCTGCAGTGGAAGCTTGGTCTTAACCTGTGGACCACCACGGAAGCCCCTGGTGTGTTTTTAATTGATCCAAGTTCCTTTATCACAGAGTGATTTAAGTAAAATTCAAAAAGTAGAGTGTAGTAACTTTGGTTCAAATTTAATTTGTTTCTAAATTTGGTGTACTTTGAGTCCCCCCCCACCCAAAGTTGAACAATTTTCTGGGATTTCCCTGATGGTCCAGTGGTTAAGATTTCCAGCTTCGATTGCAGGGGGTGCAGCTTCGATCTCTATTTGGAGAACTAAGAACTCAAATGCTGTGTAGTGTGGCCAAAAAACAAACTAAAGTTGAACCTTTTTTTTTTTTTGGTTCCAGTTATAGTGATATATTTATTCACTACAAGAAATTTAAACAACAGGGAAGTATAGAAAGAAAGGCTTTTACAATTCTAACTCTGTCCAAAGAGAGAGAACAATTGTTAACAACCTAAAGTATATCCTTCCAGATGTTTAGTTCTCTAATTCTACTTTTAAAAACAAAAATATCTTCATCCTATACGTGATGCCTGGACAATCCCATGGGCGGCGGAGCCTGGTAGGCTGCTGTCCATGGGGTTGCTAAGAGTTGGACTTGGCTGAGCGACTTCCCTTTCACTTTTCACTTTCATGCATTGGAGAAGGAAATGGCAACCCACTCCAGTACTCTTGCCTGGAGAATCCCAGGGATGGGGAAGCCTGGTTGGCTTCCACCTATGGGGTTGCACAGAGTCGGACACGACTGAAGCGACTTAGCAGCAGCAGCATACATGATACAAGCTGGTTTTTCTTTTGCTGTTCAAATCATGGACAAGTCTCCTTACCAATGTAATTATATTATTTTCATCAGTTTGCGTGTCCAGTTAATACCTCACAACATGGGTAATGCTATGTAATTCATTTAACCAACTTCTCTGTTAATGGATATTAAGGTTATTTCTAACTCTTCACTTTTATAAACAATTGGTAATGAATATCTGTATTTGTTCATATGCCTGAATGTTCCCTTAGGTTATAATATGTTGCCAAACCCAGAGATACCAACTGACACAATTTTACTAAAATCTGTAAGATAATAAAAGTGTAAGATATACTTTCACATATCCTGAATGTTAGTAACTTTAAAAAGTATTTGTTAACCTGATTGAAAAGATTTTATTTTTATCTTTTAAAAAGTTAGTATTTTGTTGGGCATCTTTCAAATATCAGTTTAACTATATCTTTCCTCTTTTGAAATGTGCCTTTAAGTTTCTTTATCATCTCTGTGGAGTGTTCGTATTTAAAAATTTATATCCAGCCCGTACTTCCCGACACATAGTAGAGAGTCATTACTGTTAAATACCTCTGGGCCATTTAATATGCACATTTGTAACATTTTCAAAAGTATAGAGAATAATACGTGGAGCCCCCAGGGAGGCAACAGTTAGCTTCAGTATTATCTCATCCTGGCCACCCTCACCCACCCAGATTGTTATAAAGCAAATCCCAGACAGCCTATGCAATGATTGGTTTTTAGGGCTCTTCATCAGGTAGGGATTTTAGTTCTTTGTCACAGGGTACACCTATTCCCCCCTCCCCCACTTTCCCATTTATCTGGATGTTGATGATATCTTGCGCCATACTGTTTTAAACTTGCATGCTCTCACCTCTGTCAGTCTTTTCCTTTAGTTTTTTTTTTTCCCTTCTCCCTTCCATATGCATTACACTGTGGCTGTGACATCCCTTAAATGACACTGTTCTCAACTAAGCGAACTGGTAGGACTCTTCCAGCCCTCTTTATTCCAGGTGTGTGTAATGTTCCTGTGTTCGGCTGTGCTGGGTCTTGGTGGCAGTGCGTGGACTCTGCCTTGTAGCGCGTGGGCTTCTCTCTAGTTGCTGTTCGTGGGTTCTAGAGTGTCGGCTCAGTAGTTGCCGTGCTCCGGCTTAGTTGCCCCGTGGCATGTGAGATCTTAGTTCCCCAACCAGGGATTGAACCTGCATCCCCTGCACTGGATGGTGGATTCTTAACCACTGGACCACCAGGGAAGTCTCCATTCCATGTGTTTTTAAATGAAGACGTGTCCATTACATGTGGCTGTCACAGTGATTCCCTTTAGGGTTTCAGAACTTTGTGTCATTTTAAGAAAGACCTCTTCCAAGGTTTATAAAAATATTCTTTTATTTTTAAAAGAGTATTAAAAAAGAATATTTATAAAAATATTCTTTAAATATGTTTTTAAAATATATTTTAAATCTTTAATTTATCTGGAGTTTTAAATTTCAGTATAAGGTGCAAAAGTTACATGCCTTTACATGGTCCCCATGATAAAGATCAATATGAAAACTTGCTACCAGCACCGTGAAGATAATAAAGAGTTTCCTTACTAAAGTGCAAAAGCTGATGAATCAGTGTGAAATTATTTCTAATGAGGGGTGTTAGATATGTACAGCCCATTATTAAAGTGAGAAGTGGGGAATCAGTCCCATGTGCTCAGTTATTTCCATCCTTTTAGTGCCTCTGTTTTTTAATTTTAATTAAATTTGTTTATTTATTTACATGTCATTCTCAAACTCCCAATCTGTTCTTCTTCCCCACCCTTCCCCACCCCGCAACCATAAATTCATTCTCTGAGCTTGTGAATCAGTTTCTGTTTTGTGAATAAGTTCATTTGTATCCTTTTTCTCTCTTTTCTTTTTTTTTTGGCCGTGCACTGTGGCGTATGGGATCTTAGTTCCCCAACCAGGGGTTGAACCCTCGTCCCCTGCAGTGGAAGCGCAAAGCCTTAACCACTGGTGCGCCCAGGAAGTCCCTATATTATTTTCTTTTTTCCTAGATTTTGCATATAAGCGATGTCATATTAGTGCTTCTGTCTTAAACCCTTGATTTCTGTGGATCCCCAAAGGCATTGGCGAGTTTTTCCTGTTATCAGGCTGGAATACTGGAGAACATTTCAAGAGAGGCTTTGTTGGCTCAGAATTATCGCTCGCGTGCTATTCCGGGGATGTGGGGCGCCCTCGCCCCTTCTTAACTAGAGGAGGCCCCTGCCGGTCTTTGCATCTGGGAAAGGCGGGCTAAGCCTGGAGGGAGGAGGGGTGGCAGTCCGGCCCAGCCTCCCTGCCCCGCCCTCACGCGTCTGTCTTCCTCGCCAGGCACATCCTCATTTGCCTTGCTGCCTACCTGGGCTGCGTGTGCTTCGCCTACTTCGATGCTGCGTCCGAGATCCCCGAGCAAGGCCCCGTCATCAAGTTCTGGCCCAGCGAGCGGTGGGCTTTCATCGGCGTCCCCTACGT
Source organism: Cephalophus harveyi (assembly GCA_006410635.1). Lineage (NCBI taxonomy): Eukaryota > Metazoa > Chordata > Mammalia > Artiodactyla > Bovidae > Cephalophus > Cephalophus harveyi. The sequence continues at coordinate 154,748 of SJYT01063530.1, forward strand.
GTCCCTTCTGTGCGCCAATAAGAAATCCTCGGTGAAGATCACGTGATGGCAAGGCGGTGACTGGCCTCTCTGCCCCCTAACCTTCACCTGCCCGCAAAGACAGCCAGGGTGGGGGTTTCGCAGAGCTGGGAGTGGGGTCTGTCTAAAATTCTATTCCCTCGGGATCTAACTAGTGTGTCTGTGGACCGCCAGGACTCCACAGTGCCTGGGGGGAGAAATGCTTGCCCAGAGGGGGGAAGCAGATGGCCACGGGCTCTGGGTGCCACCTCCAGCTGCAATGCTCGTTGGGCTGCGTCCTTGTGGTGATGGCAGAGGCGTCCAGTGGGGGACCCGTTGCTGCACACGCCTTGCTTCCGGGCCCCGCCATCCCCTTGTGTTCCAGGAGCCGACCTACCGGTGACAGACACATCCTGCATCAGACGAGACCCTCTGTCCAATGGAAGAGGCCAGGGCTTTTCATCCAGGGCCACTGTCCTAAATCAGAAGCAGACAGAGCGCACACAGGGCTTGTGCCCCAGGAGGCTGGTTTCCCCCTGCAGTGCTCGTAACCTGCGGTTTACACACACGTGTGAACCCTTTTCCTGCTACCTCTGCTGAGAGGTGGAGTCTTGACTACAGATCCGGGTGAAGCTAACGTGCAAAACCCTCTATGCCAAAAAACGATACTCCACTTTAAGCCTTTCTGGAAGATGAGCACAATCTTTAAATGCTGACATGGTTTGCCTCCCCAACCCCATCCCAGCCCAGGATCCTCAAATACAAAGAAGAATAGCTACGGTGTGTGTTCCATACACAGACTCCTCCCCTCTTACTACTTGACCTCTGTGACATTCCCAAAGGCCTGTGACAATCGCGGTAGGGATCCTGGTTCAAAATTTGGAGCAAATGTGAAGTTTGAGAAGTTGTTCTCATTGGAAGCCTCTTGTCTGCTGCCCTGTGCTGGAAATTACTGTCAAGAATCTTGCCTCTTCTTTCTTTGATATCTACTGTGGGAATTACTCTCAGTATTCTCACGGGATGAGGTGCTTCCTGCAGCTTCTCCAGGCATTTGACCACTTGCTTAAGTGCTGGCTGTAATTGTTCAGTGACTGCTTGGGGCGCAGCAGGGCAAACCTCTTGCCCTCTGAGTTCTTCTCACCTAAAATCATACTGGCTGCAACTCATCTCCTCTACACTGGGCTGAATGGAAGACCCCACATTTGTCTTCAAGGTGCGAGGTGGGGATTCATGACCTCAGGGATACTCGTGTTAACTCAGGCATCTCTTGCTTTGCAACATTCCATTCTGGGAGCAGGCAGAACAGATGTGCCCTCCTTATGTGGGCGGGAAGTACGTCAGTGTCCTCTGTATTTAAGAAAGGGGCCATAGCAATTTTTGGCTTGTCTGGGCACTCTTAGACTATCATTAGAACTTGCACAAGATCAAAAGGTGAAAAGTCCAAGGAGCAACTGAATTTAGAAATGAATGACTTTATTCTACTTCGGTGGTTTTCAAATGATTTTAACAGAAGAACCCTGTTGGCTGTAAGTCATCTTTATGGAGACCTAATGTGTGAAATAAGTTGTATTCTATTAGCTTAATTTTATTTTGAGGTTAAGCTTGCAGCATTTCCTGAATAATATGAAAGGCAGTGAAATGGAAAGTAACAAATTGGTGGTTTCCAAGGTAGAAAGATTTGGTATGGAATAAGTGTCCACGTTGCTTTAGTATAGTTTAAAAATCAGTATTTGAGTTAAATACTCATGGAAACGTTAACATATGAATATGAGACCTAGGTGGCTTGTGGAACAGTATTGGAAAACTGCTCTTTAAGTCCTTTGGGTTTCAAGACTAGAGTTTTCTTTAAAGGAGCTGTCAGACCATCCTCTTTTCAGACTGACCCACGAGGCATGGATTCTGTCCTCATCCACGCTGAAGTAGAAAAATGCTCTGAGGAGGGAGTTGGTTGTATTTTAAGCCCACCTCTTTTAGTGGGAAAGAGTAAAGAGAAGCAGAGTGTAGGTAATGTTTTTTGTGTGTGAAGTTCAGTTTCTGTATTGGAAGTTCCTCGGTGATGGGAGCATTGTCCCCATTGAGGAGGGACCGTTTCTCCTGAAATGAAGGGCATGTTCCTTGGGAACCACCATCTCCAGCCCCAAAGGCTTTCACCTGGCCCACCTGGGAGGTTCTGAATAACCTTGGAAATGGGGATGAAATACGACTCTGCTCGAAGGAAAGAAGTAAGTGCCCTAACTTACAGGGCTGTTTCTCTTCTGCAAGACAAATGGCTAAGTTTCAGAGAGAATGCTTTTGTTATGAAAAACAAAATGCCCTTCTCACACATGTGTGAGCGCTCCGTCCAGTCATGCCTGGCTCTTTGCACCCCATGGACTGCAGCCTGCCAGGCTCCTCTGTCCATGGCATTCTCCAGGTGAGAATGCTGGAGTGGGAGCCATTCCCTTCTCCATAAAGCCCACCTCTTTTAGTGGGAAAGAGTAAAGAGAAGCAGAGTGTAGGTAATGTTTTTTGTGTGTGAAGTTCAGTTTCTGTATTGGAAGTTCCTCGGTGATGGGAGCATTGTCCCCATTGAGGAGGGACCGTTTCTCCTGAAATGAAGGGCATGTTCCTTGGGAACCACCATCTCCAGCCCCAAAGGCTTTCACCTGGCCCACCTGGGAGGTTCTGAATAACCTTGGAAATGGGGATGAAATACGACTCTGCTCGAAGGAAAGAAGTAAGTGCCCTAACTTACAGGGCTGTTTCTCTTCTGCAAGACAAATGGCTAAGTTTCAGAGAGAATGCTTTTGTTATGAAAAACAAAATGCCCTTCTCGCACATGTGTGAGCGCTCCGTCCAGTCATGCCTGGCTCTTTGCACCCCATGGACTGCAGCCTGCCAGGCTCTGTCCATGGCATTCTCCAGGTGAGAATGCTGGAGTGGGAGCCATTCCCTTCTCCACTGGATCTTCCTGACCCAGGGATCAGACCCGAGTCTCTTACGTCTCCTGCATTGGCAGGAGGGTTCTTTACCACTAGCCCCCCCTTCTAGAGGTTGATTTTAATGCGATGAGACTGAGAAAAAGTGTGGAATAGGGTGTATTTGAGGAAGACAAGTCTTCGCTCTACGTCTGAAAAGAAGTCACTATGTTTACCAGCGTGGCAGGGTAAATCAAGAGAGTAGGAATATACCGATCTTACTTTGGATTATGGCTTCATTCATGTTTATATTTACATTTATATTCATAATGCTCTTATAGCACTACATGCTTTTTAAGGAAAATGGGGATGTCACAGAAGAGTTGAAAGAGAAGAAAACAATCTATTTCTATGGCTCAAGGACAACCACTGTTAATATATTTTGGCATATTTCCTTCTCATCTTTTTTCCCTAATACAGTTGTAAATAGGTGTCTTTTAGAGCTGACAGTTGATTTTGTACCTTGAATGGAATATAAATGCCAGTCATATTTTTCCTGAAGAGCAGGTTTTGGGATATCTGAGAGTTAGCTATATTCTTCAGTATTCATCACTGGATTGTAAGACTTACTACTGAGTCTTCCCTTTTTATTTGAGCCTAACATCAATGGGCCCTATGAAAAATGAATTCTACTTTTTGATATGTTTCTGCACTTAGATGGACGAGTCATAGAAAATAGCTGTTAAATATATAGTTCTACAGGTTTTGATGTAAAGAGTGAATAGCTTATTTCATTCCTTGTTGTGCAATCAAGAATCTTTTTATCCCCCCTGGTAGTTCAGGGAGGTGGAGATTTGACAGTTAGGAGTTAGGTCATGACAATTACTCAGCATGGCTATTAGATATTTCTTCTGGTGAGGATTTGCCTAAGATTGACACCCAGCAGGTACTGGATTTGGAATATTAAAAAAAAAAATTAATGTAACCAAGTGATCATTTAACAATTTGTATTTTATGGTGTCTGATTTTTAGAAAATAGTTCCTGCTTTTATTAATTTAAAGTAAAACCAGCACTTCAGTGACTATATTGCAGGTGTCTGGGATAAGATGCCTGCATCTGTTTGGTAGTAGGCTACATTTGGGGGGTGTGCTATGCCTGTCCCCCTGGAAGAATGCCTAGAAGACATTCCTTGTGGATCAGAGATGTTTTTTTGGGAGACTAAGCATGATGGTCATAAGCACAGGATTTGTAAAAATACCATCACGTATACTATTTATTGGATTTCTCAGGTATGTAATAAAAACTTCTCCCTCATTCATTATGCTTATGCGAGCTGGTGCCATTCTGGAGGCTTCAGAACTGAGGGGTGAGCCTCCCCTGGCCCTTCATCCCTTGGGGCTGATGTGGAACCATCTCTCTGGGGGACAGGTGAGGGCTGAAGCTTGCCTGGACACACCCTCTCTCATAGCTCCTTGCTCCCAAATGAAGCTGGAACCCCTAATAGTTAGCTCTTTGCCTGGTTGCTGCTGATCCAGCTGGTCAAAGAGAAGTCTTGGGCTAGGTTGGGATTCTCAATGGATTTTGTAGACATCATTTTCCTACAGATTTTTTAATGGCCTCTACTTTAAAGAACTCATTGTTTGAATTGTAGCTTTCCCTATTTTTTAAACCAGTTCTGAGACGATTTTGTAACCACAATATGTAATCAGAGCAGATAGGTACATATTTTCAGGTATATACCTTGTTCTGTACTTTATATAGAGTGTGCTGTATAAGGGTAGTGGGCCCCCTGGCTGTGGTAGCATTTAATCTCTGTTAAATTGGGAGTAACTGAAGGCCTTTTGAAATGGAGCTTTTGCACTTTATGCTCTTTTTGTGAACTGTGATGGCTATGTTTGATATTAAAGCCCTAAGGGGCACTTTCTGTGAATGAATAGGTATATGTTTGTTTATTTACAAAATGATTTCTGCGACAGCTGCCATGAGAAATACATTTAAGGGATTGCAAGGTACATTTGCTCAAACTCATTTATTAATGAATTTGGGTATAATTCTTATTAAGCATACTTAAAATGAGTATATTTAATACTAATTAAACATGCTAGTTAATTGTTGGTTTCTTCTTAGAGCTGTGAAATTAATACACTTACATGTTTCCAGTATAAAAGTACCTAGAGGCAGTTAATTGGAAGGTCTGTAATTATGTCAGGTGGATATAAAATCTCAAATGCAGAAAACATTTCATCTCAGCTGCAGTGTGCCCAGTCACTAGAAGGAAGATCATATAACAATATAAAATAGTAAATGAATTTAGCAGGAAAATTCTGTATACCCATTTTTCTTTATTTCCTGTGAGCAATGTTTTTAAATTAAAGGATTCATAGGCAATCCTGTTTATAAGAATAATGTGACTCTGAGAGGAGAAAGATTGAGTGGTCAGCAGTATGCTGCTGTGGTCTTAGACATTTTTTTCTGGCCAGGATGCGGGGATGAGGGGTGGCCACTGAGGTCTTTGCTAATCTGCTATAAGCAGTGGGTCTTCTCCCTAGGAAAATTGCCGAACAGAGAATTACTTGGGTATTCAGCTGTCTCAAGAAGCCACCCAGGTAGAGAAATGTGTGCTGCGCCATGAAGCCAGGAGTCACCTCCTTGCTGGTGGCGAAATCGAGGTCTCCACAGCTCAGCATTCCTGACTGCCCTCCAAGACCAGCCCCAGCCCCCTTCTCCTGTAAGGACTCTCCGTCACGAGGGACCAAAAACTTACACCTGAAGAGTTGAACAAGTTTGAAATTTATGTCTTCCTCAAGCCTCTGGTCCTGATTTATACTTCCAGACCCTCCTTAAGATGTTATCTGGATCGGCCGTATTTTTGCACTGTGGAAATTTTTGCAGAATAAAAAAATGTTTTAAATATGGTATTTGGGTTTTCTTCCTCTGCTCTCTCTGGAGCGGAGCTCAGCTTCCTCCTTTGGTCCCACCTTAAAGGGGCTGGCAGTCCCTTTCCCCAGTTTACAGAATTACCTTTTTAAAAAATATTTTTAATTGGAGGATAATTGCTGAAGAGTTAGCTTTATCTCGAGTGGGCACTTTTGTCTCTGGTCACCTCCAGGCCTGGTGACCCTCTGAGTATTAACTCACAAAAAGAAAGAGAGTCAACCACACCTGGGGTTTTGTTGGCTATATTGGCTTGTTTATTTCTTGTTAAAACATTTGATTCAGCTGCTTTACAATTGAGCACAGAGACCATAACGTTATCTTTAAGAATGTAACACATAGCAGTAGTCAGTAGAGCTTACTTTTATATTAGGGCAGATGGTGGGAAAGTGGCTGTCTAGGGGCCTCGGGGCACGGCATTGACAGAAAATGCACGATGGCCTCTTTGGTGACACTGGCTAGAGAAGGATGTTCATGAACAAAGAAAGCTGTAGTCACCAGGGTGGGAGGAACCGGAAGCGATTCCTGGGGTAATATTGCCATCTAGTGGCCTTTCTGGGTATTGCTATCAGTGGCGCGCGTGAGACCTTTCCCAAATGCTTATCATCCCAGGAGACCCAAGAGATCTGAGTTCCATCCTGGGGTGGAGAAGATGCCTTGGAGGAGGAAATGGCAACCCACTCCAGTATTCTTGCCTGGAAAATCCCATAGACAGAGGAACCTGGAGGGCTACAGTCCATGAAAGTGAAAGTGAAGTCGCTCAGTCGTGTCTGACTCTTGGCGACCCCATGGACTGCAGCCTGCCAGGCTCCTCTGTCCATGGGATTTTCCAGGCAAGAGTACTGGAGTGGGGCGCCATTGCCTTCCCCGACACACACACTAGGACTCACTATAACTGTCTCAAAGCTTCCACAAAACTTCTTCTGGGGCCCAAGTATGTTTCCCTGGATTTTTTTTCAGGCTTCTCTCTGCCTTCATTTCCCTTCTATTACCCCAGCAAGTCATCCTTCACTCACTAGGGTTGTTTGATCTTACCTGCTTAAAAAAAAAAAAATCAGCCAAATACCTTAAATATTTCCCTATCCACAAAACCAACTTTAAGTAGCTGTGATCTGAAGGAAGTTTTTTAATCCACTGGAGTTAAATTTAACTTTTGGTATCAATAATTTCTTTTACACAAGTCAAACATCAGTACAACCCCCCAAACTTAAAGACTGACTCCAGTTTGAACCAACGCTTTGCAAATACCTGCTATGCTAATACAGAAGTGAGCAGGGGTGAGGTGGGTGTGGGGAGTGTTGAAGAGGAAGGAGCCCATTAACTCTGCTGAAATCCCTACGTGAGAGGAATTCACGGTGCTGGGGAGGCAGGTGGGGGCAGGAGGGAGTTGACGTTTGAGAATTCTAAGTGTTAACTGATGGCCCATGAGCCACATTTAATAATATATAATCTCAGCCTGATTAAAGTATCCTTAGGGAGTAATACTGGAGAAGGCGATGGCACCCCACTCCAGTACTCTTGCCTGGAAAAATCCCATGGACGGAGGAGCCTGGTAGGCTGCAGTCCATGGGGTCACCAAGAGTCAGACACGACTGAGCGACTTCCCTTTCACTTTTCACTTTCATGCATTGGGGAAGGAAATGGCAACCCCCTCCAGTGTTTTTGCCTGAAGAATCCCAGGGACGGGGGAGCCTGGTGGGCTGCCGTCTGTGGGGTCACACAGAGTTGGACACTGAAGTGAAGGGTGGAGAAGATGCCTTGGAGGAGGAAATGGCAACCCACTCCAGTATTCTTGCCTGGAAAATCCCATGGACAGAGGAACCTGGAGGGCTACAGTCCATGAAAGTGAAAGTGAAGTCGCTCAGTCGTGTCTGACTCTTGGCGACCCCATGGACTGCAGTCTGTGGGGTCACACAGAGTCGGACACTGAAGTGACTTAGCAGCAGCAGCAGGGAGTGATACTGCCTAGAGCAGTAGTATTTTCTTAAAGCCAATCTTATTTGAGAGCCCGTCACATAAATTATCTTTCAGGTGAGCTGTCTTCTCACAATTATTTTGTGAGGCTATTATTCCTATTTTGAATACCATAAAACTGAGGCTTAGAAATGTATCTTGAACACAGCTGATTTAGTGGCAGAATCAAGACTTTTGACTGCAGTTCTGTTTCCTTAAGTATTTAATCTTATTTTCAAAATGGCAAAGGAGGTAAAAGGTTTTTATATAGATAGGTGAACACCAAGTTGGGATTACTGGATTCAAAAGATGATATGGGAAGGGTGGTGGGAGGGGGGTTCAGGATTGGGAACTCATGTACACCCGTGGCAGATTCATGTCAATGTATGGCAAAACCTATACAATATTGTAAAGTAAAAAAAATAAAAAAATAAATAAAAAGAAGTAAAATCCTTTATGAATTATAAAAAAATAAATTTAAATTAAAAAAATAAAAAATGCACAATTATACAGTATAGAGTAGCAGTTGGCATGTAGTGAATCAAGCTGTTGTTTAGTCATTAAGTTGTGTCTGACTGCGACCCCATGGACTGTAGCCTCCACTGTCTATGGGATTTCCCAGGCTAGAATACTGGAGTGGGTTTCCATTCGCCAGGGCCTCTTCCCCACTCAGGGATCGAACCCATGTCCCCTGCATTGGCAGGTGTATTCTTTACCATTGAGCCACCAGGGAAGCCTCAGTAATCAGGAGTCCCCCACCATCTAGCAGGCCTGGGTGATAGTGCCATCTTGTGGCCACAGTCAGGAACTGCACTCCATCTTCACACCTTTCCAGGAGTATGTGATGTGTGCACGTGGGGACTCCTTCCTGTCTGGCTCCAAGCCGTCTCTTGCTCTTCACAGTAGATCTGCAAATCCAGTTCATCCCTGGCCCTGTCTCCTTGGATGCCCAGTAGACACTCGAATTCGTCTTACCCCAAACTTGCACCTGTTCACCTTCTCAGCAAGTCAGGCCACTCCAGTCGCCAGAAGTCCCCACTTTCCTCATTTGCCCATGTCTTACCTAAGAGTAGGTAAATCCTCTCCACCCCACTTCCCCGCTGTCTCAAATCCACCCATTTCTCTCCATCCTAGAGAGTGCTCCACTGTCTCTTGTCAATCCATCCTCCATACAAAATACCAGAGGGACTGGCCTGAACAACAGACATTTACTTCTCACACTTGGACACTGGAAAGTCCAAGACCAAGGTACCAGCAGATTTGGTTCCTGGTGAGGACCAGCTCCCTGGCTTGCAGGCGGCCGCCTCCTCTTGTGGGCAGGGAGAGAGTGCTCCGGCATCTCTTCTCCATGTTATGGGGGCACCAATTCCATCAGGACCTCCCCCTCATGACCTCACCTTAACCTGCGTGTGTACATGCTCAATTGCTCAGTCGTGTCCAACTCTTTGCCACCCTAAGGACCGCAGCCCACCAGGCTCCTCTCTCTATGGGATTCTTCAGGCAAGAATGCTGGAGTGGGTTGTCATGCCCTCCTCCAGGGGATCTTCCTGACCCAGGGATCAAACCCATGTCTCCTGCCTTGCAGGTGGATTCTTCACCCACTGAACCTCTGGGGAAGCCCCCATCTTAACCTGACCACCTTCCAAAGGTTCCGCCTCCAAATATCATCACACTGCAGGGAAGCAGGTGTGGGGGGGGGCAGGTGTTTAGGGCTCCAACATATGGATTTTGGGGGATGCAAATATTCAGGTCACTGCAGACTGTATGAGGGAGATTTTTCTTATCTTCATTTTCTTGGTGAAGTCCTGAGGCCTGGGGTCGGGGAATGCATATCTGGTCCAAGACCACAGAGCCAGTAAATGGCTGAAGTCTCTCCCACCCCAGACCTGGGCTCCTTCCCTCCTTCGTTCTGCAGCAGAGAAGGAGGGACAGTGTCCACTGTGCTGAGTGGGGACAGCTAAGGGAGAGGCATGGCTAATATGTTCCGAGCAGCTTCACCGTGCACCAGGCCCTCAGGGGAACATGGGTGATGGATCCCAGGGCACTGGAGCCTAGTCTGTGACGTGGAAAGACTGGGGCTCGGAGGCTGAGCCGCTTGCCTGAGGACGTGAAGCTGGTGACCGATGGAGGTGTCACAGCATCAGCTTCCAGGTCACTGCATGTTCTTGCATTTGCTCACCCCTTTCAGATTAGGTCGGGGTTTCCTGTGGCGGTGATAACAGATGACTGTGAGCTCCACAGCTCAAAGCAACAGAAATGTTTTCTCTCACGGTGCAGGAGACCAGAGTCTGATTCTAGATGTCAGCAGGGGGACCTCCCCAGAGGGCCAGTAGTTAACACTCTGTGCTGCTACTGCAGGGGGCACGGGTTCGATCCCTGGCTGGGGAACTGAGATCCCACGTGCCCTCCTGGGTGCCTCCCCTAAAAAGTTCAAGATAAAGATGTCAGTGGGGTTGGCTCCTTCTGTAGCGCCGGGGGAAGAGTCTGCTTCTCTCAGTTTCTGGTGGTTGCCAGCAATCCTGTTGCCTCCACCTGCAGACCCTCCCGTCCAGTCTCCGCCTCCGCTGTCTGTTGGCTTCCCTCTTTCTCCGTGTCAGAGCCTCCCTCTCCCTCCCTCTCTGATCTCTTATAAAGACAGCAGCCTAATTCAGTTCCACCTTGATTAACTGATTACCTCTGCAAAGACCCTCTTTCCAAATAAGGTCATGGTGTAGGATCCCCAGTGTATGCCAATTTTGGGGGGTCAGCATTCAACCTACTGCCCTGTCCCACAAGCTGCTTCCTGCATCTGCCCAGAATATGGGATCCCCTCCCCTCGTGTTTAGCCAGAGGCCCCAGAAGAGTGTTACAGAGTAGCTGGAGTCCTCAGAGTGCACACGAGTGCACAGATACACACCTACCCCAGGCCTCCGCTTTCTCCTCCATGGCCCCTGTTGGGGTTTCCTCTAAGACCCTTCTCACCCGCCATCAGAGCTGGGGAGTACGTGCCCTACCCTGCCAGCTGCTGTTGAAAAATACTTTGAGAAGCAGTGAGTGGTTGTAGGAGAGGACAGAAAGGGTCTCAGGGAGCTTGGCTGCGGTTTCATTTGGCAGAATTCTCCCCTCTGTCCCAGAAGGTTAGGGTGTCTGGCAGGGGAAAGCCAGCCACCTCTCACCCCAGGCACCCCATGGCCTCCTCATCTTTGTATGGCCGGAAACAAGCCCAGGGCTGACCCGGCAATCAGTGCTGGGGAGGTTGAATTCAGACATCTATTAATCAATCAATCAGTCAATTCACAGAGCTAGAGAATGCAGGGTGTAGTGGAACACCTTGTGGGTCCAGGAAGTTCTCTCTGATTGGAAGGCACCGTCCACACTGAGACGAGGAGGGTTGAGATGGGCGGGTCAGTGCTCAGCAGAGTGCTCCGCGCTCTTGTCAACAGCAGTGGGATTGGTCGATTGGTCTGTCCAGAATATGAGGCAGAGAAAGAGAGTGTGTGTGAGAGAGAGGGAGACTCAAGGTGATTGTGCTGCTAGTCCGAGGGATCCCCTCACCAACTGGTACCAAGGGTAGGGATACACTTGTGCCCGAGTGCCCGGCTGGTGATGGGGAGATGGGGGAGGGAGCCGGACAAGTAATGGGCCTTGGTCTTGCGAGGGGGAAAAGGGGCGCGCTGCCCAGAGTGTCCACCAGGGGGCAGTGCAGCCCCGCACACGGCGCAGGGCCCAGGGTGGCCGTGAACCCAGCCTCCCGCGTAGGCCGCCGAGGGTTCTCCCAGGCGTGCGGCTCTCTGCCCTCTGCCGTTGGATTCTTTCTGTCCAACTGTCAAGACTGCCCGTGGGCTGCAGAGATTCCGGCCCCAGGGTTAAGGTCTGCACTCTGTGAAGCCCCCTCAAACCCAGATTCCAGAGAATGGATTTACCCCAAAGCTGGTGACACCTCCTGTTCCGGGCCCCTCACCTGCAGGAGTCCAGCCTGAGCCCTTGTTCCTTTTTAAAATTGTTAGCTAATTAGGACCTCCTCTATAGCACAGAGGATTCTACTCACTACTCTACAATGCCATATGTAGGAAAATCTAAAAAAGTGGATGCATGTTGGTGTATAATCCATTTACTTTGCTGGATTTGTGAAATTAGCACAACATTGTAAATCAGTTATACTCCAATACATTTTTTTTTAAAAATAAATGTTTCTTTCTTTCTTTTTTTTTTTTTGAGACATATACCACAAACTATGAGTGATTGCATAACAAATTACCCCAACACTAATTATAACAGGGCTTCTCAGGCGGAGCTACTGGTAAAGAACCCACCTCCTAATGCAGGAGATGTAAGAGATGCGGGTTCGATCCCTGGGTCAGGAAGACCCCCTGGAGAAGGAAATGGCAACCCACTCCAGTATTCTTGCCTGGAGAATCCCATGGACAGAGGAGCCTGGCAGGCTACGGTCTATGGGGTTGCAAAGAGTCAGACACGACTGAAGCGACTAAGGAGGCATGCAAGTTGTAACAAAACAAGTATTTACCATCTTTCAGTTTCTGTGGGTCAGGAATTAAGCAGGGGCTTGGCTCAGCAGTTGACGTAGGGTTCATCAGGAGTTTCAGTGAGATGATAGCTTAGGATTTTGGGTATGAGGTCTGGTTAGGAATCTCTGAGCCTGTTTTCTCATCTGCAAAATGGAGATAATAGAAGTACTCTTAGGGTTGTTATGAGAATTAATGAAATAATTTTCACATGGCAGAAATGGCCAATTGCCTACCTCAGGTGCAGTTCCCTCCTCTTTCTTTGTAATAGAGGCTCCAGTGTTAAGCTGTAAAGATGGATGTCTGCCTGAAATAAAAGTGTACATTTTCCTTTTTTTCCCCAGTCCCTTCTGTGTGAGTAGATAGAAGTGGCAGCTTTCAGGAAATTTCTTGTGATGGCACTTTTATGGGTCAACCTGACTGGGCAAAGGGATGCTCTGATAGCTGGTAAAACATTATTTCTGAGTGTGTCTGTGAGGGTGTTTCTGAAAGAGATTAGCATTTGAGTTGGTAGACAGAGTAAAGAGGATAGCCCTCACCAATGTGGGCAAGCTTTGTCCAGTCCTTGGATGGTTTGAATTGAGCAAATAGGCAGAGGAAGGACAAATTTGCCCTCTCTGCTTGAGCTGGGGCGTCCGTCTTCTCTTGTGCTCAGATGTTGTTGCTGCTGGTTCTCTGGCTTTTGATCTGGGACCAGCTTACACTGTTGCCTCTCCTGGCTCTTTGGTCTGTATGTTTAGACTGAAGCTACATGACCAATTTTCCTTGACCTTTACCTTACAGAGGCAGATTGTAGGACTTCTCAGTCTCTATAATTGCATGAGCCTATCGTAATAAATTTCTCTCTTTCTACCCTCTTGGTTCTAATTTTCTGGAGAACCTGAGTAGTATTTCTTTTAAAAGCAACTGCTATCTCTATTTGTTTCTTTTGTTGTTTCCCTTCTTCTGTTTGACTTCCTGGAATGTGGATGTGGTGGCTGGAGCTCTGGTCACCATCTTGGAACCCGAGGCCAAGCAGCAAACAGTTGGGATGAGAGAATGGTGAGTTGGAAGGAATCTAAGTTCTAAAAGTTTTGTGAAGTTGCCAAACCAACCCTGGATGGCCTACATTATACAGAAATACATTTTCACCCTGTGTTTAAGCAATTGTTACTTGGGTTTTTTGGGGGGGCAGTTTTGGCTCATGCAGAAGTGGATTTACTCAGAGAGTTGCATCTTCTGTGGATAGAATGCAATCTGTCTCAAAAGGCAGGAGTGGCCCCAGGGCACGGGGTTGTCTTGAAAAGTCAGAATGGCTGAGGGAGAAACACTCCACAGACAGAATGTGGGTCCACTCAGAAGGTGAGGAGCCCTAGGGGTAGTTAGTTTTTATAGAGGTGAATAAATTTTTTAAATTTATTTTTTAATTGGAGAATTGCTTTACAATGTTGTATTGATTTCTGCTGTACAACAACACAAATCAGCCATAATTGTACATATATCACACGCCTTTCTAGCCTCCCAGGTGTGAGTAATTTCATAGGTTAATGAGTGGAAGGATTATTACAATTATTTTGAAGAAGGGGCCGGGATTTCCACTCTTTGGGCCACCACCCACTTTTTGGCCTTTTATGGCCGGCCCTGAACTATCCGGGTGCCTGTGGGTGTTGATGTGTTACAATGAGTGTATAATAAGCCTCAAGGTCCCCTCGAAGGCAAATCTTTCTCCATTTTGTGCCAGATCGGTTCTGACCAGTTTTCGTGTTATCCTCAATGGCTATGTAGGGATTCCCCGGCGGTACAATGGTAAGGAATCTGCCTGCCAATACAGGAGATACGGGAGATTTGGGTTTGACCCCTGGGTCGGGAAGATCCCCTGGTGAAGGAAATGGCAACCCACTCCAGTATTCTTGCCTGAAAAAATCCCATGGGCAGAGGAGCCTGGCAGGCTACAGTCTGTGGGGTTGCAGNGGGTTTGACCCCTGGGTCGGGAAGATCCCCTGGTGAAGGAAATGGCAACCCACTCCAGTATTCTTGCCTGAAAAAATCCCATGGGCAGAGGAGCCTGGCAGGCTACAGTCTGTGGGGTTGCAGAGTCGGTCGGACATGACTGAGCCCCCACCTATGCACAATGGTTATGTCGCTCTTTTAAAGACTGTGCCCCGCCCTCCTCCCTCCTGTGTCAGGTAGACATCAGAAACAAAGGCCATGTGAAATTTTATTTTCCTGGTGCTGCAGGATTGGAAATGGCAGCTCCTCTGGCCACCTAAGCCATGGGTGAGGGAATTATGCCATGGATCAATAAAACGAGGACAAAGACATACATCCCGTATTTAAGGTTGTGTGTTACAGACTGTACTGTAAAAACCTTGCTCTAAACTACAAATCCCTTCTGCTCATTGTCATGGTTGGACCATAAAGAAGGCTGAACGCCGAAGAATTGATGCTTTTGAGCTATGGTGTTGGAGAAGACTCTTGAGACTCCCTTGGACTGCAAGGAGATCAAACCAGTCAGTCCTAAAGGAAATCAGTCCAGAATATTCATTAGAAGGACTGATGCTGTAGCTGAAGCTCCAATACTTTGGCCACCTGATTTGAAGAGCCGGCTCATTAGAAAAGACCCCGATGCTGGGAAAGGTTGAAGGTAGGAGAAGAAGGGGATGACAGGATGAGATGCTTGGATGGCATCACTGACTCAATAGACATGAGTTTGAGCAAACTCTGGGAGATGGATACAGGGAAGCCTGGCGTGCTGCTGTCCGTGGGGTCACAAAGACTCCGACACTACTGAGCGACTGAACAGCAGCTGTTCATTGTTAAGGTCAATAACTGTGTACTTGATCACATTGTGTAAGGACGGATAAGGTAATCCATAGACATTCAGTGAGTGTGTCACTGACACGTTTCTTCTTTAATGGTCAGCTGTTGGGCTTTTGTGTTTTTCTTATTGAGTTAAGAAAGCTCTTAGTAAGGAAGTGAGCCCTCTGAATTTGCTATTTACTGATATTGTTGTTTAACATGCAAGTATTTGAAAGTGGTCACATTTGTACATCTTTTCTTTAAAAACTGCAAACTTCTCTGTGTGTGCCAGGCATCCAGGCACGGCTGTCTGGAGTCCTTTTCAAGCATCAGTCCATTGAATTCTCACAACAGCAAGAGGTAGGTATTGCTATTGTGCAATACCCATTTAACAATTAAGGCGGTGGTTCTCAGCCTAATTCCCACCTAGCATGCCCATGGGAAGCCCCGTGCCTACAAGTTTTAGAGGCCCACAGATGGCTAGTTCTGTTAACAGGTAGGGTAGTGGGTCCCCAGAGAAAGAAAATCAGACATGACTTTCTTGACATAAGAGAAGCCATTTTTGGCCTAAGCCATTTTGTGATGTAAGTCTGGTCACAATGCTTGCCCTTGAATAGGTCTCCGTAATAACGGTCTTAAGGGAACAAAACTGCTTTGGGCAAGAGGAGCAACATAGCAAAGATAATAGAGGGTTGTAAAGACTCTCAGCTCTGCATCAGTGGTAAAGACTAGCCTGAAGCATTGTTTTGAGCTGATTTGCAGAATTTAATCCCCCTCAGGCACTCAGCCACCAGAACTGGAACCTAAGGGATGATAATGTTCACCTTTTCTGATCCCACTGATTTCAATTCACTGAAGTTTGGACTCTATGGCCCAAGCTTCTTTATGAATATGTATCTACCCTTTAGCTTAAAACTTCCCCAATTTTGCTGTTTGGGGAGATACTGCATTGGGAGAAAGTGAAAGTGAAGTTGCTCAGTCGTGTCCGACTCTTTGCGACCCCATGGACTGAAGCCTACCAGGCTCCTCCCTCCATGGGATT
>SJYT01063535.1:0-21415 GCA_006410635.1 Cephalophus harveyi
TGTATAATAGGTTCCAGTTTCATCCAACTCATTAGAACTGATTCAAATGTATTCTTTTTAATGTCTGAGTAATACTCCATTGTGTTTATGTACCACAGCTTTCTTATCCATTCATCTGCTTTTGGATATCTACGTTGCTTCCATGTCCTGGCTATTATAAATAGCGCTGCAATGAACATTGGGGTACACGTGTCTCTTTCAATTCTGGTTTCCTTGCTGTGTATGCCCAGCAGTGGGATTGCTGGGTCATAAGGCAGTTCTATTTCCAGTTTTTTAAGGAATCTCCACACTGTTCTCCATAGTGGCTGTACTAGTTTGCATTCCCACCAACAGTGTAAGAGGGTTCCCTTTTCTCCACACCCTCTCCAGCATTTATTGCTTGTAGACTTTTGGATCGCAGCCATTCTGACTGGTGTGAAATGGTACCTCATTGTGGTCTTGATTTGCATTTCTCTGATAATGAGTGATGTTGAGCATCTTTTCATGTGTTTGTTAGCCATCCGTATGTCTTCTTTGGAGAAATGTCTGTTTAGTTCTTTGGCCCATTTTTTGATTGGGTCGTTTATTTTTCTGGAATTGAGCTGCAGGAATTGCTTGTATATTTTTGAGATTAGTTGTTTGTCAGTTGCTTAATTTGCTATAGATATTTACAATTGTTATGTCTTGCTCTTGGCAATGGCAACCCACTCCAGTACTCTTGCCTCAAAAATCCCATAGACGGAGGAGCCTGGTAGGTTGCAGTCCATGGGGTCGCACAGAGTCAGACACGACTGAAGCAACTTAGCAGCAGCAGCTCTTGGATTGACCCCTTGATCATTATGTAGCGTCCTTCCTTATCTCTTGTAATCTTTATTTTATGGTCTTTTTGTCTGACATGAGGATTGCTACTCCAGCTTTCTTTTGCTTCCCGTTTGCATGGAATATATTTTCCATCCTCTCACTTTCAGTCTGTGTGTGTCTTTTGGTCTGAAGTGGGTTTCCTGTAGACAGCATATGTATGGGTCTTGTTTTTTGTATTCATTCAGCCAGTCTGTGTCTTCTGGTTGTAGCATTTAGTCCATTTACATTTAAAATAATTATTGATATATATGTTCCTATTGCTATTTTCTTAATTATTTCAGGTTGATTTTTTAGATCTTTTTTCTTCTCTTGTATTTCTTGGTTATATAAGTCCATTTAACATTTGTTGTAAAGCTGTTTTGTTGGTACTGAATCCTCTTAACTTTTGCTTGTCAGAAAAGGTTTTTATTTCTCCATCAATTTTGAATGAGATCTTCGCTGGGTATAGTAATCTTGTTTGTAGATTTTTCCCTTTCTGTACTTTAAATATATACTGCCATTATCTTCTGGCCTACAGAGTTTCTTCTGAAACATCATGAACACATGCTGTTAGGGAAGGTGCCTCAGTCTTGGGAATGCTCAGAGTGACATGAAACAAAGGCAAATCCTTTTACTGTTTTTTCAGGTTTCCACCAGACAGGCCAAAACGAGCACAATTCTTTGAGAAAATGTCTTTATTACTTCCTTTGGCACTAGCAAATTGCACCATGAGTGCAGTCTGTTAACTTCAAAGCCACTGCAACTCTGAAGCTGTAGGACTTTCTTACCATAATGCAAGCACTTTTATCTTCATTAAGCTTTCGAAAACTTAAGATTGTAAGTTTTTGACTAGTTCCCAGAATCCTGGAAAAGTTGATTCTGACAGTTTTTTTTTTCCCACTTTATTAATAGGTGCTGTATTACTCTGGCATTTTTGGTAATATAACCTCCTGGAATTTGTTATGTTTTAAAACAGCTTTAATTATTGGGAAAATCTTCCTTGGGTCAAACTTAGGTAAGTTTTGTAGTTTTCTACTGTGTATTCAAGTTATACTCCTAATTTTTGAAGTCAGTAATTATGTACATACTAAAATTTCTGCTTTGCAGTCTTGGCAGAATACAGTTCCTTTCACTGTTGCTCCTAATGCTGTGGTTTCAAATGTATTTCTATCCTATTTGTGTTACTCTGTTTTTCCTTAGTGTGACATCTTAAAATACAGAACACAATATTCTAGGTGTGGTTGACAAGCAAGGTGAAACTTCCACTGGTTTTATTGAAGTTACTCAAGATCACATTCACCTTTTTGGTAGCAAAATTACACTATTGATTTACATTAAATTTAATCAAGTAAACCCCTAAGTATAATTCATACATGTTGCTGTTAAATTCGGCCCCACTTCCATTGACTATGTGTCTATATGTCAAGTTGATTGGTCTAGTCTGAATTTCCTTGCATGAAACATAGGGATAGTCATATTCATTGTTTCATTGCTTGCAATATGAAATACTGTGAACACATACAAAGTATTTTTTTCTCTTTCCTTTACCCTCAACTAATTTCTTAACTTTCTCAATCCCTGCTTAATCTCTTAATTTAAAATTTTTGATGACTAGGTACAACCCCAAGATTCAGATTTTTTTTGTCTGAGGTGTGTCCTGATTTTTTAAATTACTTCATATTATTCTAATGTACAACCAAAGTTGAGATTTACTTTCCTTGCTGTGCTGTGCTCAGTTACTTCAGTCATGTCTGACTCTTTGTGATGCTGCACACCATAGCCCGCCAGCCTCCTCTGTCCATGGGATTCTCCAGGCAAGAATCCTGGAGTGGGTTGCCATGCCCTCCTCCAGGGGAATCTTCTTGACCCAGGAATCGAACCCACATCTACTGTGTATCTTGTGTTATAACAGATTTTTTACAGCTGAGTCACTGGGGAAGCCCCCAATTGCCTTGAGGAAGAGAGAAACAGAAAACCAAACAAAAGAAATAGCTAACATTTACCATGTACTCCAATGTATTAATCTTCCAACTGTTTTTGAAAGTGGATACTGTTTGTTGTTCTCACCCACATTTTATACTCAGGAAAGCCACAGCACAGAAAGGTTAAGAAATTTGCCTGTGTATGTCATACAGCAGGTAAGTCCAGAATCCAGATTCAAATTTAGGGAGTCTGATTCTGGAGCCCAAGAGCTTAATCACTCCTCTAGGGTAAGGTGTTGCAAGAGGGCATCAGAGGGCAGACACACTGAAATCATACAGAAATCTAGTCAATCTAATCACACTAGGACCACAGCCTTGTCTAACTCAATGAAACCAAGCCATGCCCGCGGGGCAACCCAAGATGGGCGGGTCATGGTGGAGAGGTCTGACAGAATGTGGTCCACTGGAGAAGGGAATGGCAAGCCACTTCAGTATTCTTGCCTTGAGAACCCCATGAACAGTATGAAAAGGCAAAATGATAGGATACTGAGAGAGGTACTCCCCAGGTCAGTAGATGCCCAATATGCTACTGGAGGTCAGTGGAGAAATAAATCCAGAAAGAATGAAGGGATGGAGCCAAAGCAAGAACAATACCCAGCTGTGGATGTGACTGATGATAGAAGCAAGGTATGCTAAAGCTGAAACTCCAGTACTTTGGCCACATCATGTGAAGAGTTGACTCATTGGAAAAGACTCTGGTGCTGGGAGGGATTGGGGGCAGGAGAAGAAGGAGACGACCGAGGATGAGATGGCTGGATGGCATCACTGACTCAATGGACACAAGTCTGAGTGAACTCCGGGAGTTGGTGATGGACAGGGAGGCCTGGTGTGCTGCGATTCATGGGGTCGCAAAGAGTCAGACACAACTGAGCAACTGAACTGAACTGAGGGTATCTCCTTCTGGTCTCCAGTGTTGATTTCTGTCACTGCTCCTCTGGTGTGTGTGATTCTCAGCTTTGGGGCCTATTATTTATTGGACATTCATCAGATAAGGCTTGTATGCATGCATCTCAGTCATGTCCGACTATTTGTTACCCCATGGACTGCAGCCCACAAGGCTCCTCTGTCCACGGGATTTTTCAGGCAAGAATACTAGAGTGGATTGCCATTTCCTTCTGTAGTGGATCTTGTCATTCCAGGAATCGAACTCACATCTCCTGTGTTTCCTACATTGGCAGGTGGATTATTTACCACTGAGCCACCTGGGAAGCCCCCATATAAGGTTTAATACAGTCTAAAATGCCTGTCATAAGTGGGTAAACAGCCAGACAGTTAAACTGGGAGAACAGTCTCACAAGCTGAATGAACAGCAGTTAAAGGGACTAGCGGGGGATTGGATAACAGAAACCATGCAAATACTATGATGTCCAAAAAGATGATGATAGGAAAAAAAGGTAGAGTAAGATCCATGAAAAGCCTTCAGGATTCCTGAAATTGTAGGAAGCAAAGAGTCGCTTTACCAGAAAAAAATTATATACTTTGTTCAGGATTTGCACAGGAGATTAAAAGCAGATTAATTTCTGTGAGTTGGGCAAACTATGCAAGTACTGACTAGAGGCTAGAAACTTAGAAAGTTTGAGTGAGCCCTAGCATTCTGACTCCTAAGAAGAAAAGAGTAAGGGAGATATGACCATGAATTGCAGAAAAAGGAAGTGTTCTATTGTACTTAATTTTTTATAGTAAAATGCATATGACATAAAATTTCCCATTCTAACCATCTTAATCAGTAACATTAAGTACAATCACAATGTTGTGCAAGTAGCACCACTATCTAGTTCCAGACATTTTGCATAACCCCAAAGAGAAACACCATAATCATTAAGCAGTCACTCTCCCTTCCTCTGTGTCCCCAGCCACTGGAAACCATAAATCTACTTTCTGTCTCTGAGGAATTGCTTATTTTGGATACTTCACATGAATGGAATCATTTATAATGTGGCCTTTTGTGCCTGTATTTTTTCAGCATAATGTTTTCAACATTCATCCATGTTGTAGCATGTATCAGTATTTCATTTTATAGCTGAATAACTTTACATTCTATAGATATATCAGTATAACACTTTGTTTTTTCGCTCATCCATTGGTGGAAATTTGGATTGTTTTCACTTTTGGGCCATTGTGAATAACACTGCTATGAATACTCATGTAAAATATTTGAATACTTGTTTTCAACTATTTTGTGTGTATACCTAAAAGTGAAATTGCTGGATTATACAATTATATTTTTAACTTTAAGAACCACCAAACATTTTTCCCCCTTTTACATTTTCACCAGCAATGTAAGAGTGTGTCATTTTCTCTACATCTTGCCAATATTTGTTCAATTTTTAAAATGCTAGCCATCCAACTGTGTATAAAGTGTTATCTCACTGTGACTTAGATTTATATTTCTTGAATGATAAATGGCATTTATCATTTTTTGTGTGTGATTACTGGCCATTTGTATAACTTCTTTGGACAGGTGTCTATTCAAGTCCTGTGTCCATTTTTTTGTTGGACTTTTTCTGGTTTAATTGTGGAGTTTCAAGTAATTTTAAATATATATTTTGGATAGTAGACCTTTATATATATATATATATATATAGTTTGAAACTGCTTACTGCCATTCTGTTGTCTTTTCATTCTCTTGACAATATCCTTTGATGTTCAAAAGTTTTAAATTTCATGAAATCCAATTTATCAATTTTTTCTTGTTACTTTTTATTTTTAGCCACTGCCAAAGCCAAGATCATAAAAGTTTACTCCTGTATAAAGTTCTTAGAAGAAAACATACACAGTACACTCTCTGACATAAATCACAATAAGATTCTGCCATTTAGTTTATTGTTTGGGGCTTGTTTTTGTAGGTTTTTTCTTTTTTTGTGTTTCCTGGATAGAGAAGTTCCTTTAGCACTTGTAAAGCTGGCTTGATGGTGGTGAATTTTCTTTTGCTTATCTGTAAAGCTTTTGATTTCTCGGATGAATATGAATGAGACTGTTGCTGAGTAGACTAATCTTGGCTGTAAGTTTCTTTTCCTTTCATCACTTTAAATATATCTTACCACTGCCTTCTGGGCTGCCATGTTTCTGTTGAAGCATCAGCTGTTATTCTTATGGGAATCCCCTTATTTGTTACTTATTGCTTTTCTTTTGATGTTTTTAATATTTGTTCTTTTTGTTAATATGATTAATATGTGTCTTGGTATGTTTCTCTTTGGGTTTATCCTGTATGCAATTATGTGAACTTCCTGGACTTGGGTTGCTATTTCCTTTAACATATTATGGAAGTTTTCAACTATAATCACCTCAGATATTTTCTCATGTCCTTTCTTTTTCTCTTCTTCTGGGACCCTTATAATTCTAAGGTTGGTGCATATAATTTTATTTCAGAGAATCTCTAAGATTGTCCTCATTTTGTTTCATTCTTTATTCTACTCTACTTAGTTTGGTGCAAAAATAATTGCAGTTTTTCATTGTTGAAATTTGCCATTTGATACTGGAGTACATTTTAAAATAAATGTGGTTATGTTATACATCATTTTAATGAATATTTCTTGCTTTATTTTTTTTCTGTTAATGAATATTGGTGTTTATTTTATATGGATTTTAGACTATGGAAATGATGTTAGACAAAAAATAAATTCAAGCAATTTTCTTACTAGAGTTCAAAATGGCTTGTAAAGCAGTGAGACAATTCACAATATCAAAACACATTTGCCCCAGAAACATACATTGCATACATAAACACTGAACATACAGTGCAGTGGTGGTTCAAGAAATTTTACAAAGGAGGTAGTGTCCAGTCATTGGTAGTTGACAATGACCATCTGAGAGCATCATCAAAGCTGATCCTCTTACAACTACATGAGAAGTTGCCAAAGATCTCAACACCAATCATTCTGTGGTCATTTGGCATTTGAAGTAAATCGGAAAGGTGAAAAAGCTCAATAAGTGAGTACCTCCTGAGCTGACTAAAAATTAAAAAAAAATCATTTTGAAGTGTCATATTCTCTTATTCTATGCAACAACAATGAACCATTTCCCAATCAGATTGTGACATGTGATGAAATGTTGATTTTATGCAACAACCAGCAATTACCAGCTCAGTAGTTGGACAGAGAAGAAGCTTCAAATCATTTCCCAAAGCTAGATTTACACCAAAATAAAGGGTCATGGTCACTGTTTGGTTGTCTGCTGCTGATCTGATTCACTATAGCTTTCCAAATCCCAGTGAAACTATTACATCTGAGAAGTATGCTGAGCAAAATCGATGAGATGTACTGAAAATGCAACACTTGCAGTGAGCACTGATCAACAGAATGGGCCCAATTTTTCTCCACAACAATACCTGACCACACGTCACACAACCAGTGGCCGTGGCATCTGGTCCCATCACTTCATGGGAAATAGATGGGGAAACAGTGGAAACAGTGCCAGACTTTATTTTTTTAGGCTCCAAAATCACTGCTGATGGTGACTGCAATTAGCTGGACCATTTACCATCTATGTGACCTTGGGCTAGTTATAACTTCTTTGTATCTCAATTTATTTCATGTAAATTAGGATAATAATATTACTGTCTACAAAGGATTGCTTTTTTTCATTTTTGCTTTCACCTTGTTCTTTTTATGTTGAGATATAGCTGATTTACAATATTATATGAGTTTCAGGTGTGCAACATACTGATTCACAATTTTAAAAGATTATATTCCATTATGGATATTATAAAATATTGGCTATATTCCCTGTTTTGCACAATTGATCCTTGTAGCTTATTTATTTCATACATAGTAGTTTGAACCTCTGAACTCCCTGCCTCTATCTTGCCGCTCCTCCATTCCCTCTCGGCACTGGTAACCACTAGTTTGTTCTCCATATCTGTGAATCTATTTCTTTTTTTTTTTTTAATCTTGGCTGCACTCAATCTTTGTTTCAGAATGGGGGCTTCTCTTATTGCGATGCTTGGGCATAGTTGTCCCATGGCATGTGTGATCAGGGTTCCCTGACCCAGAGGTCAAATCCATGTCCCCTGCATTGGAAGGCAGATTCTTAACCACTGGACAAGCAAGAAAGTCCCTCTATTTTTGTTGTTGTTGTTATACTCACAAGTTTATTTTTTATATTCCACACATAAGTGATATCATACTGTAATTGTCTCTCACTGACTTATTTAATATTTTACCCTCAATGTTAATCTATGTTGTACAAATAGCAAAGTCTCATTCTTTCAGAGTTGCATTGCATTGTGTATATATATATATGTGTGTGTGTGTGTGTGTGTGTGTGTGTGTGTATACACCAAATCTTCTTTTCCATTCTTCTGTTGATGGACTCTTAGGTTGCTTCTATATCTTGGCAATTGTAAATAAGGCTGCTGTGAACATTGGAATTCATGTATCTTTTTGTATTAGTGTTTTGGTTTTTTTTTTCAGATATATTCCCAGAAGTCCAATTGCTGAGTCATACAGTAGCTCTATTTTTAGTTTTATTAGGAACTTCCATTTTGTTTTCTGTAGTGGCTGCATCAATTCACATTCCCACCAACAGTTCCCTTTTCTCCACATCTTCACCAATATTTCTCATTTGTATTTTTTTGTTGTTGTTGTTGTTGACAGCCATTCTGACAGTTTTGAGGTGATATCCCATTGTGGTTTTAATTTTCATTTATCTTATAATTAATAATATTTAGCATCTTTTCATGTGCCTGTTGGTCATCTTTGATGTCTTCTTTAGAAAGGACTTCTGCTCTTTGTTTATTCAGCATTTTTTTTTTTTGGAAGTTGAATTGTATGAACCAATTATGTATTTTAAGTGTTAACTTCTTATTGGCCATGTCATTTGCAAAATTTTCTTCCATTCAGTAGGTTTTTGTTTGTTTGTTTGTTTTGTCAATGTTTTTCTTTGCTGTGCAAAAGTTTTTATGTTAATTATGTCCTATTTATTTTTGCTTTTTATTTACTTGTGTACAGTTGATTTGCAATATTGTGTTAGGTACACATCAGAATGATTCAGTAACTTTTCCCCAATTATATACCACTATATGTTATCATTGGAGAAGGCGATGGCACCCCACTCCAGTACTCTTGCCTGGAAAATCCCATGGGTGGAGGAGCATGGTAGGCTGCAGTCCATGGGGTCTCGAACAGTCAGACACGACTGAGTGACTTCACTTTCACTTTCACTTTTCACTTTCATGTATTGGAGAAGGAAATGGCAACCCACTCCAGTGTTCTTGCCTGGAGAATCCCAGGGACGGGGGAGCCTTGTGGGCTGCCGTCTATGGAGTCGCAGAGTTGGACACGACTGAAGTGACTTAGCAGCAGCAGCATATGTTATCATAAACTATTCAGTAATTTTTTATTGCTTATATACTGAATATATAGTAATTTGTGTTAATCTCTTACTCCTAATTTATTCCTCTCCCTTCTTCACCCTTTTGGTAACCAAAGTATTTTTTCTATCTAAGAGCTTCTTGCTCTTTTGTATATAGATTTATTTGTATTGTTTTTAGATTCCACATGTAAATGAAATAGTATTTGTCTTTCTGTATGACATACTTCACTAAGTGTAATATTCTCTAGGTTCATTTATGTTTCTGCAAATGGACTATTACATTATTTTATAATATTCCATTATATATATATATATATATTCCACATCTTAATCATCTTTCGATGAGCACCTGAGTTGTTTACATTTCCTGGCTCCTGCATATAGTGATGCTGGGAACATTAGGGTGCATATATCTTTTTGAATTAGGGCTTTTGTCTATTCCAGATATATGCCCAGTGGTTGGATTGCTGGATGATATGGTAGCTCTATTTTTAATTTTATGAGGAACTTCAATAATGTTTTCCACAGTGGCTGCATCAATTTACATTATATTCCCACCAGTAGTTAGGAGGGTTCCATCCATTTTCTCCACAGCCTTTCCAACATTTATCTGTAGATATTTTGATCATAGCCATTCTGACTGTTTCGAGCTGATATTATGGGTTTTGATTTGCATTTCTCTAAGAGGTAGTGAAATTGAACATCTTTCTGTGGGCTTATAGTATATCTGTACATATTTTTTGGAAAAATGTCTACTTAGGTTTTATTCATTTTTTAAAAAATTGGGACGTATGTTATTTTGGTATTGAGTGATAAAAAGAGCTCTCTGTATATTTTGCATATTAACCATTTGTGTATTGTATCATTTGCAAATGTTTCTCATTTTCTCTGTTATCTTTTTGTTTTGTTGATGGTTTCTTTAGCTGTACAAAAGTTTTTAATTTTGATTATGCCCCATTTGTTATTTTTTGCTGAATTCCTTTTGCCTTTGGAGACTGATCTAAGCAATTATTGCTCTGAAGAATGTGAGAGAATGTTTTGTCTGTATTCTCTTTTAGGAATTGTGTGGTGTCATGTCCTATATTTTGATTTTTAAACCATTTTGATTTTATTTTTGTATAATGGCATGAGGAAGTGTTATCTTTTTGTTGATGTATATGTAAAGTGCAGTTTTCACATACCACTTTTTGAACAGACTGGCTTTTCTCTATGTATATTATAGCCTCTTTCATTATAGATTAATTGATCATCAGCGAGTGAATTTATTACTGGTCTTTCTGTTCTGTTCCAATTATCTACATGAATGTTTTTGTGCCAGTTTCATGTTACTTTTACTGTAGCTTTCTGTTATAATCTGAAGTCTGGAAATATTATGCCCCCAGCTTTGGCCCTTTTCCTCAGGATAGCTTTAGCAATTCTGCATCTTTGTGGTTCCATACAAATTTTAGAACTATTCATTTTAGCTCTGTGAAAAATGTCATTGGAATTCTGATAGGGGATAGCATTAAAACGGTAGATTTATTTGAGTAGTATGTCCATATTAACAATATTAATTTTTCAGATCCAGAAACATGGCATAGCTTTTTATTTCATTGAATCACCTTCAGTTTCCTTTATCAGTGTTTTATAGTTTTCAGCAGTTGGGTCTTTCATCTCTTTGATTAAGTTTATTTCTAGGTATTTTATTATTCTTGATGCCATTTTAAATGGAATTTTTTTCTTCATTTTCTCTTTCTGATGAAATCCAACAGACTTCTGTATATAAACTTTGTATCCTGCTATCCTGCTGAATTCACATATTAGATCTCACAGTTTTTGTGTGATAGCTTTAGGGTTATTTATATAGAGTATCATGTCATCTGCAAATAGTGGCAATTTTGCTTCTTCCTTTCCAGTTTATATAACTTTTGTTTCCTTTTCTCATCAGATTCCAATACTATGTTGAATAGAAGTGGTAAGAATAGGCATCCCTGTTATGTTCCTGAATTTAATGGGAAGGCTGATTGTTTAATACTGAGTATGATATTAGCTGCAGCATTGTCATATATGACCATTACTACATTCAGGTATGTTCTCTCTGTGTTCACTTTCTGGAATTTTTAATGTAAATGGAAGGGTGTTGAATTTTGTCAAAAGAACCTTTCTGCCATTGCAGGTGATGAAGACTGGGTTCAATCCCTGGGCCAGGAAGATCCCCTGAAGTAGGAAATGGCAACCCACTCCAGTATTCTTGCCTGGAAAACTCCATGGACAGAGGACCCTAGTGGACTATAGTCCATGGGGTCACACAGAATCAAACACGACAGAGTGACTGAACACATACTGAAACAATCACAAGGTTTTTATTATTCAGTGTGTTAATGTGGTATATCACATTGATTTGTCAATATTGAAAAATGTATGCATCCCTGGAATAAACACCAGTTGATCTGGGTGAACAATTGATTTGACATATTGTTGGATTTGGATTACTAATATTTCTTGAGGATAGTTGCATATATGTTAATAAGTGATATTTACTTCTGATTTTCTTTCTGTTTTTGTTATGTCTTTGGTTTTGATATTGAGAGAGTTAAAAATTAGGGCCCTTTAAGGAGGAGGTGAATATTCTCACTTATGCTTTCCTTAAACCATGTGCAACAATGTATCTTGCTTGAGAACTGGCTTTTCTTTAGGAGCTAATGATCACACACCACAAGGTCTTACTCATGAAAATGCTTTTCTTAGACTCATGTTAATAATTATAATTGTAACAAATCTTGCCTTGAAACTTGTTTCTCAAGACTTGTACCCCTGATTACATAGCAACAGTATATCTTGCCCAGAGACATTGCCCAGAACACATTCTCTCTGGCTAACCTTGTGTCAAAGTTATCTCAGGATGTATGCCTTGGGAAAGGGTTTAGTGGAACTCTTACAACCTTGATATATTCTTTTTATCTATTTTTAGCAGCTAGCAGAAGAGTATATACTGTCCTACCCAAATTAGCAAAGCGGATACTCTCTTGCTCCCTTCTGATGTCTATATCAGAAGCTTTTTCTGTCATTTTCACTTTAAATAAAAATCTACACAAATCTCTGAATGACTGAGACTGTCTTTGGTTCTGGAGTTAAATCTTCTCCTTCAGAGACCACTAATATGGTGGCACTATTCACCATACACATAAGCTATCAATATCAGGGTAATGACTGAGCGACTTCACTTTCACTTTTCACTTTCATGCATTGGAGAGGGAAATGGCAACCCACTCCAGTGTTCTTGCTTGGAGAATCCCAGGGATGGCGGAGACCAATGGGCTGCCATCTGTGGGGTCACACAGAGTCGGACACGACTGAAGTGACTTAGCAGCAGCAGCAGCAGCTGGCCTCATAGAAAGACTTTGGAGGCATTGTTTCCTCTGTAGTTTTTTTTTTTAAATCATTTGAGAAAAATAGGTTTTATCTCTTCTATAAATGTTGTACTCACAGAGAAGTACAGTCTCTAAAGAATGGGCCAGTGAGCAATAGAAAATAGGAACATAACAATGACTAGTAATGAAATCAAATCAGCAATTATAAAAATGCCCCCAAAACAGAAGTACAGGAGAGATGGCTTCACAGGTAAATTCTGCCAACATTTAGAGGTGTTCAGCTTCTTTTCAGTTGTTTATTAGCCATCTGTATGCCTTCTTGGGAGAAATGTCTGTTTAGGGCTTTTGCCCCCTTTTTGATTGGGTTGTTTGTATTTCTGGTATTGAGTTATATGGACTGTTTATTTATTTTGGAAATAAATCCTTTGTCAGTTGTTTCAATTGCTATTATTTTCTCCCATTCAGTGGGTTGTTCTTTCACCTTGTTTATAATTTCCTTTGCTGTGCAAAAGATTTAAGTTTAATTAAGTCCAACTTGTTTACTTTTGTTTTTATTTCCATTACTCTAGGAGGTAGATGGAGGTGTGATTTATGTCATAGACTGTTCTGCTTATGTTTTTTTCTAAGAGTTTTATAGTATCTCATCTTACATTTAGGTCTTTAATCCATTTTGAGTTTATCTTTGTGTATGGTGTTAGAAAGTGTTCTAATTTCATTCTTTTACATGTATCTGTCCAGTTTTCCCAGCACCACTTATTGAAGAGACTATCTTTGCCCCATTGTATATTCTTCCCTCCTTTGTCAAAATTAAGGTGCCCATAGGTGCATGGGTTTACCTCTGGGCTATCTTGTTCCATTTGTCTATATTCCTGTTTTGTTCCAGTATCATACTATCTTAATGACTGTCACTTTGTAGTATAGTCAGAAATCAGGAAAGTGAATTCTTCTGGTTCCATTCTTCTTTCTCAGGATTGTTTTCACTATTTAGGGTCTTTTCCATTTTCATATGAATTATGAGATATTTTTGTTCTAGTTCTGTAAAAAAATGCCATTTGTAATTTGAGATCTGTACTTCTTGTTTCAAAATAACAAAGTATCTTTGCAATGCTGCTGCTACAGTGGTTTTGTTAAAATGCTATGGTCAATATGCCAGCAAATTGGGAAAACCCAACATTGGCCACAGGACCAGAAAAGGTCAGTTTTCATACCAATCCCAAAGAAAGCCGATGCCAAATAATGTTAAAAGTAACACATAATTGCACTCATTTCACACACTAGAAAGTAATGCTCAAAGTTCTCCACACTAGCCTTCAACAGGATGTGAACCAAGAACTTCCAAACGGTCAAGCTGGATTTAGAAAAGACAGAGGAAACAGGGATAAAACTGCCTATATCTGGCAGATCATAGAAAAAGCAAGAGAATTTCAGCAAAACATCTACTTCTGCTTCATTGACTACTCTAAAACCTTTGACAGTGTGGATCACATCAAACTGTGGATAATTCTTCAAGAGATGGGAATACCACCTTACCTGCCTCCGGTGAAACCTGTATGCAGGTCAAGAAGCAACAGCTAGAACCAGATATGGAACAAGAAACTGGTTCCAAATTGGGAAAGGATTACATCAAGGCTGTATATTGTCACCCTGCTTATTTAATTTATATGCAGGGTACCTCATGCAAAATGCCAGGCTGGAAGAAGCACAAGCTGGAATCAAGATTGCTGGGAAAAATATCAATAACCTCAGATATGCAGATGACATCATCCTTATGGCAGAAAGTGAAGAGGAACTAAAGAGACTAGTGATGAAGGTGAATGAAGAGGTTGAAAAACTTAGCTTAAACTCAACATTCAAAAACTAAGATCACAGCATCTGGTGCCATCACTTCATGGCAAGTAAATGGGGAAACAATATAAACAGTGACAGACTTTATTTTCCTGGGCTCCAAAATCACTGCAGATGGTGACTGCAGCCATGAAATTAAAAGACGCTTGCTCCTTGGAATAAAAGCTATGACAAAACTAGACAGCATATTAAAAAGCAGAGACATTACTTTGCCAACAAAGTCCATCTAGTCAAAGCTATGGTTTTTCCACTAGTCATGTATGAATGTGAGATTTGAACCATAATGAAGGTTGAGTGCTGAAGATTTGATGCTTTTGAACTGTGGTATTGGAGAAGACTCCTGAGAGTCACTTGACAGCAAGGAGATCCAACCAGTCCATCCTAAAGAAAATCAATCCTGAATATTCATTGGAAGGACTGATGCTGAAGCTGAAGCTCCAATACTTTGACCACTTGATGAGAAGAGCTGACTCATTAGAAAAGACCCTGATGCTGGGAAATATTGAAGGCAGAAAGAGAAGGGGATGACAGTGGATGAGATGGTTGGATGGCATCATTAATTCCATTGACATGAGTTTGCACAAGTTCCGGGCATTGATGAAGGACAGGGAAGCCTGGCATGCTGTAGTCCATGGGGTTGCAAAGAGTTGGACATGACTGAGTAACTGAACAACAGTGTATTTAACATTTCTTTTAATGATGACTTGATGGTGCTCATCTCTTTCAGCTTTTGTTTATCTGGGAGGCATTTTACCTTTCCAACAAATCCAAATGAGATCCTTGACACATAGTATTCTTATTTGTACATTTTCTTCTTCCATTACTTTAAATATACTTTGCCACGTACTTTTGGCCTGTAGATTTTCTGCTGAAAAGTCATCTGAAAGCCATATGAAAGTACCTGCATATGTAGTGTGTTTCTTTCCTCTTGCTGCTTTTAATATTTGTTCTTTATCTTTTGTTTTTTCCATTTTAACTACAGGGATTCTTGTTGATTTCCTTTTTAGATTAATCCTATTTGGCACTCAGTGCTTCTTGGACTTATTTTTGTTTTCCCATGTTAGGGAATTTTTCCGCTATGTCTTCAGTTATGTTTTCAACGCATTTGTGTCTCTCTTCTTCTTCTGAAACCCCCCTAATGCAAATATTAGTGCCCTTGATGTTTTCCCAGAGGTCTCTTAAAAACACCACCTTTCTTTTCATTTTTAAAAATATCTCTATTCAGCATCAGTATTTTCTGCTATTCTATTCCACCTCACTGGTTGGTTCCTCTATACCATTTAAAGTACTATGGTTTCCTTCTAGTGTATTTTCCTTTGCATTTGTTGTATTGTTCATCTTTTCTAACTATATGTTCTATATGTTTTCTAACTCATTGTCAAAACCTACTTAGGTACTTTCTCTGTGCATCCATTCTTCTCCTGAATTTTTTGTTCACCTTTGTGATCACCATTCTGAATTCTTTTTTGGGCAGATTGCCTGTGTCCACTTCACTCATCATTTTGAGTAGGTTCCTCTATAAGCAAACTTATAGGTTACACAAACTTCTAATTGCTTTTAAGGGAAGGTTAAGTAGAAATACACAGGTGAGACACTGTGGTGAAGATGAGTAGCTGCAGTCTTTGGACATTCAGCAGAAAGTCCACAGAATATTCTCCAGGAGGACTGGTAGTGATATTGGTGGGTCAGGCCTCTGTGCCCAATGAAATTTGCAAGATATAGCAACACAAGGTATCTGGTCAAGGTAGTACTATAAGGAATAGTATCACTGTAGCATCAGCATTGCAGAGATACTTTGTTATTTTGAAACAAGTACTTCAGGATTTCAAGTCAAAAGGCACTGCCTTGCAAAATTCCAATTGGATATATTGGGTATTTTACTGGAGACATTAATGTGTGTGGTGTGTATGGTATGGCGTAAAATGGGTTAAGTTTCCTGCAGTTTGTGAGCAGAGTATCCATTTTTATTTTCTTTTTAAGGACAGGGTATTGGTAGGGAAGACCCTGAGAACCTAAGTGAAATAAGTCTGTCACTGCACTTCTTAGGAATAAGGCTGCCTATTTTATTCTATACATGTGAGTGCCTTGCCTGCGAAAAGAATTTGTGTTGGTAGCTAACTTAGATATGCATAAAATTAATTTATATGGAAATCCACCTAACTCATTTAACAGAGAACTAAAGAATGGACCTATTTTGTAAACATTAGTATGAGTTGAGGTTTACATGGTATATTAAAATTTTGGAGACCTTCAAGTTGGCAGAGGAGTAAGATGGGGAGATCACCTTCCACCCCACAAACATATAACAAAAATTTATCTGCATGTAGAACAACTCCTACAGAACACCTTCTGAATGATGGCAGAGGACCTCAGACTTCCAAGAAGTCAAGCCAATCTCCTCAGAATGAGGTAGGGCAAAAGATAAAGATTAAAAAAAAAAAAGGATGACATATTTCAGGAAGGAGACCTGAACCCTCAGAAGGTGGTCGTGAAGCAGGAAAATTTTCCACATACTTGGAAACCTGCTCACAGATGGGGTCAGGGGAGCTTGGGAATCTCAGAGGAGAGCATAGTGACAGGTGCTGTAAAGGCAAACTGGAGAGAATTCATGACAGAGATAATTTATGAATGGCACTTTCCAGCCATGAAACCACTTGCAGCAAGTGGTGGCTTGGAGCTCAGGCTCACGCTTTGGGGGTCAGACATCAGGAAGAGGACTGGGGTTGACTGCCGTGATGATACTCTGAGGGGGCTAGTATGACATACCTGAAGGAGTCCAGGGAAAAGTCTGGACCTGTCAGAGAGGCAAAAGATTATTGCCACAGGAATATTCTGACACAGTAAGCACACAGAACATAGGACTCTCCGTTCACAAAGCCTGTAGGGGGTCAAGCCACCTGTGGTCTGCAACTCCACATGTAACAAAGATGGCACCAGTCCCACAGGCAGAAGACAGGAGGCCACTATGGTCTTGACTTCAGGGCTCTCAGCAGGCAACCAAGCTATGAGTGCGCATGGGCCACTGCCCACATCTTCCTGGGAGTCAGATTAGCTTGGCTCTGCCAAGAGACCTACAACCAGGGGCCAACTCCCTGGGGAAGGCATACGAACCATCTTGGTCTGTAGCAACTTACAGTAGGTCTCAGCTGGAGCAGGCACTCCCCATATATCCCAGCTGAGTCTGCCATATCTTTCCCTCTCCCCAGCCCAACTGATCAAGTGAGCCCTAAAAGCTGCTACATTCCCTCCCTCATGTCTGCACTGAGAACAGACAACAGAGGGTGGCTGACAAGCAAAGGCAAGCTGAAAGCCAAAGTGTAGCACCAGGAGCTGCATGAGTAATGGAGAGAAGGGGAAAGTGCTCCTTCAATTACAGGTGCAACTGATTAAATTGCTGCAATTAGCCTGAGATTGTGGAATTTAGGTGCAACTGCGGACTTTGGGAAAAAGTACAAACTGGTGTCAGGCAAGATATGAGTCTGAGTTGAACCCACACTGCTCACAACAGTTCCAGAGACCTTCCTAAAAATATTGGAGGATGTTCTGAGTAGACAGATTGACTGGAGCACACACACTGTGTGAAGAGGAAAAAAAGGGAATCACAAGGACATTCTTACTACCAGTCTCTCTATATATTTCTCTCTTTTTTTCCTCTATCCAGTAAGGATCATTACCCAGATTCAAAGGAGAAATAAAAAACTTTACAGGTAAGCAAAAGTTACAAGAATTCAGCACCACCAAACCAGTTTTAAAACAAATGGTAAAGGAACTTCTCCAGATAGGACATACAAAAGAAAGAAAAAGCCTACAAAAACAAATAAAAATAAAATAAAATAAATGATAATAGGATCATACATATCAAGAATTACCTTAAAATGTTAGTGAACTAAATTCTCCAACCAAAAGAAAGACACAAATTGTGTGAATGGACACAAAAACAAGACCCCTATATATTCTTTCTAAAAGAGACCAACCTCAGACCTAGGGACACATACAGACTGAAAGTTAGGACTTGGAAAAAGATATTCCATTCAAATGGAAATCAAAAGAAAGCTGGAGTAGTTATATTCATGTCAGATAAAATAGAGTTTAAAATAGAGACTGTTACAAGAGACAATGAAGGATATTACATAATGATCAAGGTATCAATCCAAGGAGATATAAAAAACTATAAATATATATGCACCCAGTGTAGGAGCACCTCAATACATAAGGCAAATATAACAACTATTAAAGGGGAAATCAACAGTAACAGAATATTATTGGGGGACTTTAGTACCCCACTCACACCAATGGATAGATCATCCAGATACAAAATTAATGAGGAAACATGGGCTTAAATGATACATTGGATCAAGTGGACCTATGCTGCATTTCATCCAAAAACGGTAGGTTTTGTGTGTGTGTGTGCGTGCACGTGGAGCATTCTCCAGAATAGTTCACATCTTGGGTCACAAATCAAGCACTGGTAAATTTTTAAAAATTGAAATCATCTCAAACATCTTCTCTGACCACAGTGCTGTAAGATTAGATATCAACTACAGGGGGGAAACAAACGAACAAACAAAAACACATGGAGGTTAAACAATACACTTCTGAATAAACAAGGGGTAACTGATGAAATCAAAGATGAGATCAAAAAATACCTAGAAGGAAATGACAGTGAAAACACCACAACTCAAGACCTATGGGATGCACTGAAAGCAGTGCTAGGAGGGAATTTTGTAGCAATATAAGCCTATTTCAAGAAAGAAGAGAAATAGCAAATAAATGACCTAACCTTAAACCTAAAGAGACTAGGAAAAAAAAACAAAACTCCAAAGTTAGTAGAAGGAAAGACATCATAAAGATCAGAGCAGAAATAAATGAAAAAGAAAGGAAGGGAACTATATCAAAGATCAGTAAAACTAAAAGCTGGTTCCTTTAGAGGATAAGCACATAAGACAAATCATTAGCCAGACTCATCAAGAAAAGAAAGAAGACTCAAATCAATAAAATTAGAAATAAAAAATAAGTTACAACAGACAATACAGAAATAAGGACCATAAGAGACTAACTACTATGAGCAACTATATACCGATAAAATGGACAACCTGAAAGAAATGGACAAATTCTTAGAAAAGTATAACCATCCAAACCTGAACCAGGAATAAATAGAATATTTGAGCAGATAATCACAAGCAGGGGAACTGGAACTGTAATGAAAAAAAAGAAAGAAAGAAATACTCAGGGCCATATGGCTTCATAGGGAAATTCTACCAAAATTTCAGAGAAGAGCTAACACCTATCCTGCTCAAACTCTTCCAGAAAATTTCAGAAGAAGGAAAATTCCCAAACTCATTGTACAAGGTCACCATTACCCTGATATCAAAATCAGATAAAGATGCCCCCCCCCCACACACACACAAAGAAGATTACAGGCCAATATCACTGATGAACATATATGTAAAAATCCTCAGCAAAATTCTAGCAAACAACACATTAAAAAGACCATACATCATGACGAAGTGGGCTTTATTCCAGGGATGAAAGCATCTTTCAATATAGACAAATTAATCAGTGTAATATACCATATCCTCTGTCCATGGGATTTCAGTCCTCCATCCATGGGATTTTCCAACAAGAGTACTGGAATGGGTTTCCATTTCCTTCTCCAGGAGATCTTCCAGACTCAGGGATTGAACCTAGGTCTCCCAAATTGCAGGCAGACTGTTTAATATGTGAGCCACCAGGGAAGCCCTGAAAAAGGAATGCACCTCAACACTGTTGTTCAGTCATATCCAACTCTTTGCAACCCCATGGACTGTAGCACACCAGGCTTTCCTGTCCTTCACCATCTCCTGGAACTTGCTCAAACTCACGTTAATTGAGTTGGTTATGCCATCCAACCATCTCAACCTCAGTCACAGGCTTTAGTGTAGTGAATGAAGCAGAAGTAGATTTTTTTTCTGGAATTCTCATTCATTTTCTATGATCCACCAGATGTAGGCAGTTTGATATCTGGTTCCTCTGTCTTTTCTAAATCCAGCTTGAACGTCTGGAAGTTCTTGGTTCATGTACTGTTGAAGCCTGGCTTGTAGAATTTTGAGCATTACTTTACTAGCGTGTATTCAGTTCAGTTCAGTTGCTCCAACTCTTTGAGACCCCATGAATCACAGCATACCAGGCCTCCCTTTCCATAACCAACTCCCAGAGTTCACCCAAACCCATGTCTATCGAGTCAGTGATGCCATCCAACCATCTCAACCTCTATCGTTCCCTTCTCCTCCTACCCTGAACCTTTCCCAGCATCAGAGTCTTTTCAAATGAGTCAGCTCTTCAAATCAGGTGGCCAGAGTATTGGAGTTTCAGCTTCAGCATCATTCCTTCCAAAGAACACCCAGGACTGATCTTTAGGATGAACTGGTTAGATCTCCTTGCAGTCCAAGGGACTCAAGAGTCTTCTCCAACATCACAGTTCAAAAGCATCAGTTCTTCAGTGCTCAGCTTTCTTCACAGTCCAACTCTCACATCCATACATGACCACTGGAAAACCATAGCCTTGACTAGATGGACCTTTGTTGACAAAGTAATGTCTGCTTTTCAATATGCTGTCTAGGTTGGTCATAGCTTTCCTTCCAAGGAGTAAGCGTCTTTTAATTTCATGACTGCAATCACCATCTGCAGTGATTTCGGAGCCCAGAAAAATAAAGTCAGCCACTGTTTCCACTGTTTCCCCATTTGTTTGCCATGAAGTGATGGGACCAGATGCCATGATCTCCATTTTCTGAACGTTGAGCTTTAAGCCAACTTTTTCACTCTCCACTTTCACTTTCATCAAGAGGCTTTTTAGTTCCTCTTCACTTTCTGCCATAAGGGTGGTGTCATCTGCATATCTGAGGTTACTGATATTTCTCTCAGCAATCTTGATTCCAGCCTGTGCTTCCTCCAGCCCAGTGTTTTTCATGATGTACTCTGCATATAAGTTCAATAAGCAGGGTGACAATATACAGCCTTGACGTACTCCTTTTCCTATTTGGAACCAGTCTGTTGTTCCATGTCCAGTTCTAACTGTTGCTTCCTGACCTGCATACAGATTTCTCAAGAGGCAGGTCAGGTTGTCTGGTA
>SJYT01063535.1:37732-49978 GCA_006410635.1 Cephalophus harveyi
CATTGTTTCTATAAAGAAGCAAATAATAAAGATTAGAGTGGAAATAAATGAAATGAAGATTGAAAAAGTACAGAAAAGATCAATGGAACTAAGACTTGGTTATTTGAAAAGATAAACAAAAGATAAAACTTTAGATAGACTCTAGAAGAAAAAAGAGGAAAGATTCAAATAGATAAAATGAGAAATAAAAGAGAATTTACAATTGACACTATGGAAATAAAAAAAGACTACAAGAGATTCAGTTCAGTTCAGTTTAGTCACTCAGTCGTGTCTGACTCTTTGTGACCCCATGAATCGCAGCACGCCAGGCCTCCCTGTCCATCACCGACTCCTGGAGGAGTTAAAACATAATTAAAACATAATACTCAGACTCACGTCCATTGAGTCAGTGATGCCATCCAGCCATCTCACCCTCTGTCGTCCCCTTCTCCTCCTGCCCCCAATCCCTCCCAGCATCAGAGTCTTTTCCAATGAGTCAACTCTTCGCATGAGGTGGCCGAAGTACTGGAGTTTCAGCTTTAGCATCATTCCTTCCAAAGAAATCCCAGGGCTGATCTCCTTCAGAATGGACTGGTTGGATCTCCTTGCAGTCCAAGGGACAAGAGATTATTACCAAAAATTATACACTGCTAAAATGAACAGGTTAGAAGAAATGGATAGATTCCTAAAAATATACAATCTCCAAATACTGAATCATGAAGAAATAAAAAAAATATATGAACAGACTAGTTACCAGTAATAAAATTGAATCAGTAATGTAAAAAACATTTTCAAGAAACAAAAGTCCAGGTTGTGATAGCTTCACCGTTGAATCCTACCAAATAGTTAAAGAATGGGTAACACTTATCCTTGTTAAACCATTACAGAAAATTAAAGAGGATGAAATGCTTCCAAACTCATTCTATGTGGCCAGCATTACTCTGACACCAATTCAAACACATTATGAGAAAAAAATTATAGGTCAATATGCCTGATCAACTGGGCTTCCCAGTTAGCTTAGTGGTAAAGAACTTGCTTGCCAATGCAAGAGACAAGAGATGTCGGTTCTATCCCTGGGTTGGGAAAATCCCCTGGAGAAGGGCATGGCAACCTATTCCAGTATTCTTGCCTGGAGAATCCCATGGACAGAGGAGCCTAGCAGGCTATAGTCCATAGAGTTACAAAGAGTCAGACACAACTGAAGTGACTTAACATGTATGCCTGATCAACATAGATGCAAAAATTCTCAATAACATATTAGCAAATAAAATTCAACAGTACATTAAAAGTTTCATACATCACAATTGAGTGGGATTTGTTCCGTGGATGCAAATATGGTTCAACATGCAAAAGTCAGGCAATGTGATATACCACATTAACATATTGAAAAATAAACTTCATATGGTCATCTCAATAGATGCAGAAAAATATTTTGACAAAATTCACCATGTGTTTAAGACAAAAAAATTCAACAAAGGGAGTATACACCTCAACATAATACTTTCATACACAACCAACTCACAGCTAACATCATACTAAATAATAAGAAACTGAAAGCGTTTTGTCTAATATCAGGAACAAGACAAGGATGCTCACTCTCACCACTTTTATTCAACATAGTATTGGGACTATAGTTCCCAGCAAACAGAGAAGAAAACACAACAAAAAGAATCTAAATTTTAAAGAAAATAAGTAAAACTGCCACTATTTGCTGATGACATATAATATACAGAAAATGCTAAAGATTTTACAAAATAGCTAATAGAATAAGTGAATTCTGAAAAGTT
Source organism: Cephalophus harveyi (assembly GCA_006410635.1). Lineage (NCBI taxonomy): Eukaryota > Metazoa > Chordata > Mammalia > Artiodactyla > Bovidae > Cephalophus > Cephalophus harveyi. Next base: position 39,499 of record SJYT01063535.1, read on the forward strand.
GTGAGATACAAAATCAATATGTAGAAATCTGGTGTTTCTATTCACTAACATAAACTATTGGAAAGAGATACTAAGTAAATTCCTTTTACACTTTGATTGGAAAGATTAAAATACCTAGGAATAAGTTTAACCAGAGAGGTTTAAGACCTGTACACTGATAATCATAAGGTACTGATGTAAAAAAGTGAAGAAAAAAACACAAATAAATGATGAGTTATTCTGTGTTCATGTATTGGAAGCATTAACATTGTTTAAAAGTCCATACTATTCAAGACAATCTACAGATTCAATGCAATACTTATGACAATTCTAGTAGCATTTTCACAGAAACAATAGTCCTAATATTTGCCAACAAAGGTCCGCCTAGTCAAGGCTATGGTTTTTCCAGTGGTCATGTATGGATGTGAGAGTTGGACTGTGAAGAAAGCTGAACACTGAAGAATTGATGCTTTTGAACTGTGGTGTTGGAGAAGACTCTTGAGAGTCCCTTGGACTGCAAGGAGATCCAACCAGTCCTTTCTAAAGGAGATCAACCCTGGGTGTTCTTTGGAAGGAATGATGCTAAAGCTGAAACTCCAGTACTTTGGCCACCTCATGCGAAGAGTTGACTCATTGGAAAAATCTCTGATGCTGGGAGGGATTGGGGGAAGGAGGAAAAGGGGATGACAGAGGATGAGATGACTAGATGGCATCACTGACTCGATGGATGTGAGTTTGAGTGAACTCCAGGAGTCGGTGATGGACAGGGAGGCCTGGCGTGCTGCGATTCATGGGGTTGCAAAGAGTTGGACATGACTAAGCGACTGAACTGAACTGAACTGAATATTTGTTAATACATGACCAAACAATCAGAGAAGGCAATGGCAACCCACTCCAGTACTCTTGCCTGGAAAATCCCATGGACGAAGGAGCCTGGTAGGCTACAGTCCATGAGGTTGTGAAGAGTTGGACATGACTGAGCGACTTCACTTTCACTTTTCACTGTCATGCATTGGAGAAGGAAATGGCAACCCACTCCAGTGTTCTTGCCTGGAGAATCCCAGGGATGGGGTAGCCTGGTGGGCTGCCGTCTTGGGGTCACACAGAGTCAGACATGACTAAAGTGACTTAGCAGCAGCAGCAGCAGCAGCAGACCAAACAATACCCACAAAAACCAAAGTTACCTTGTGAAGGAAAAAAGCTGGAGGCATAATAATTCCTGATTTCAAACTATATTACAAAGCTGAGGTAGTCAAAATAGCATGGTATTGACATTAAAACAGACACGTAAATCAATAACATGGAATAGAGAGCCCAGAAATAAACCCATGCATATGTAGTGAATTAATTTTTGAGAAAGAAAACAAAATTATACAATAGGGAAAGGACACTCACTTCAATGAATGATTTTGGGAGACATGTACAAAAGAATGAAACTATACAACTTCCTCAAACTATACACTAAAAAAAGCCCTCAAAATTGATTATAGACTTAAATGTAAGACTTAAAGCCATAAGAAACTTAGAAGAATACATCAGAGACTCTTGATGAGAAGACTCTTAAGAGTCCCTTGGACAGGAAGGAGATCGAACCAATAAATCCTAAAGGAAACCAACCCTGAATATTCACTGGAAGGACTGATGCTGAATGTGAAGCTCCAATAATTTGGTCACTTGATGCAAAGAGCTGACTCACTGGAAAAGACCCTGATGCTGGGAAAGAATGAAGGCAAAAAGAGAAGGAGGCAACAGAGGAAGAGATGGTTAGATAGCATCACCAACTCAGTTGAGATGAATATGAGCAAACTCTGGAAGATAGTGGAGGACAGAAGAGCCCGGCGTGCTGCAGTCCATGGGAACGAAAGTGTTGAACACAACTTAGAAACTGAACAACAACAAACTTTGTATAGGGACAGATGGTTACTAAACTTACTGTTGTGACCAATTCTGTGTATGTGTGTGTGTGCTCAATCACTCAGTCGTGTCGAACTCTTTGCTACCCCATAGACTGCAAAGTTCCTCTGTCCATGGAATTTTCCAGGCAAGAATACTGGAGTGGGTTGTCATTCCCTACTCCAGGGGATCTTCCTGATCCAGGGATTGAACTGACATCCTTTGTATCTCTTACATTGGCAGGCAGATGCTTTACCACTAGCGCCACTTGGGAAGCCCTGTGATATCATAATGTATGCAAATAAATCATTATAACATATACCTGAACCAACATTTTAGTAACAAAATAAATAAAAATAAAAATATTTTTACAATATATAAAAGGAAATTTAAACACATCCTACAACATAGATGAACCTTGAGAACATTATGCTAAGTAAAATAATTCAATAAGACTAATATTTTATTATTCTATTTATATGAATTAATACTCTAGTGGTATGTATGTAGAAAGAAAATAGAATGGTGGTTGCCAGGGGCTATGGGCAATAGGGAATGGGAAGTTGTTGTTTAATGGATGTAACATTTCAGTTTTGCAAGATGAAAAGAGTTCCAGAGATTGGTTGTATAACAATGTGAATGTACTTAATACTACTACTTCTTAAATGGTCAAGATGGCAAACATCACCTCAAATGAAAAAGAAAAAAAAATATAGTAAACTTTATGTTATGTGTATTTTTATCATAATAAAAATATAAAAATAAAAAAAGATGAAGTACATTGCATAGTCTCATGAACCTTGGAGATATTGTGCTTGGTGAAAGAATCCAGACATGTAAGACCATATATTGTATGATTCCATTTGTATGAAATGTTCAGAATAGACAAATCCAAAAAAAAAAAAAAACTACAAAAATGGTGACTATATGATCACTTTTGTGAAATGAAAAACAACAGCTATGCAAGTAGATGCAACTTGCACACATATCTGTTGTATGTGTATGTTTGTGCAAACATATACAAATTTATATTCTGCCCCTCTCCCACCTAGTAATTACTAAAATGCAGCTAAAATGACCAACTTTGGATATTTTTACTTTTTATTTGATCTTTCAGAAGTATTAATTTTTTTCCAAATTTATACTATTTTATCTCTTATACTTTAATGTTTTGAATGTTTAGAGCTTATCTAGGCAGAGAGATAATAGATCTTCTTACTTTCTTTGTATTTCATAGAATTCTAAAAAATTCTTAGGAAAATATTACATCAAAAACCTGAAGTAAAACACACATTAAAAAAAAATACCTGCCGTCTTCCTCCAAATCATTCTTATTTTTCATTTTATGAGAATGTTATATGAATTCCATGGTTCTTATCCTTAGATTTGTAGTTAAAAACAATTAACAGAGAAATCCTTTATATTTGTACAAGGAAGAGAAAAATTCTTGGCCTTAAATGAAAGCTAATTTCCAAAGAAACACAATGAATCAACCAAGTTCTCAATTAAAAAAAAATAAATGAAAACAGATTGCTACTACCCAGAGGCAGATTCAGTTTTGTTCTCTGTTGTCATCCTCTAAGCTCTTGAAATTATGAAAGGAATTCAGATCTACACTACTCAAATTTGATACAATAGTCCTTCAACTTAATAGTGCCCTCTTCTGGTGCCATGTTTCACATGCAACTACTTGTTTAGTTGCCAGTGGTGTCTGACTCTTTGCCACCCTATGGACTGTAGCCCCTCCAGGCTCCTCTGTCCATAGGATTCTCCAGGCAAGAATACTGGAATGGGCTGCCATTTTCTTCTTCAGCATCTACTTAATCACTGTTAACAAAAAGAGAGGGGGGCTGAACTTGGAAAAGATGTTTGAGAAAAACCATTTTGAAACCTAGAAGTAAAATGTTTTAGTTTTCTATTCTAATATAACAAAAATAAACAAAAATCCAGTTGTGAGTATAATGGGGGTTGACAGGGCTGTGGAGAGAGGAAAATGGGAAGTTTTTTGCAGTAGTATTGCAGTGCTAGTTGCTCAGTCATGTCCAGGGATCAAACCTAGGTCTCCTGCACTGCAGGCAGATTCTTTACCATCAGAGGCACCAGGAAGATCCCAGAAAGTTATTTAATGGGCATAAGAAATTCTGGACTTTGGTTGTACAACACTGTGAATATACTTAGCATTACTGCACTGTACAATCAAAATGGTTAAGTTGGTAAATTTTAGGTTATAAGAATTATAACACAATTTAAAATAAAAATAAATAAATCCATTTGAAGTATAAATAGTTCGGGTTGGTTTCAGCAGCTCTAAGTTGAGACTGTTTTCACCTCTTGTCAAATCTTTACCATAAACCAAACCCATCTGGATTTGATACAATTTTTAATTCCAGTCATTTTACTAAAATAGGCACATGTTTCTCTTAATTTACTGAGACTATAGCTATAAGACAACTTAATTTCCACTTTAACTCTTGAAATCTTTAATCTTTCAAAATAAAAAGATTGTGAAAATGGTATGGTTTTTCCAGTGGTCATGTATGGATGTGAGAGTTGGACTATAAAGAAAGCTGAGCACTGAAGAATTGATGCTTTTGAACTGTGGTGGTGGAGAAAACTCTTGAGAGTCCCTTGGACAGTAAGGAGATCAAGCCAGTCAATCTTAAAAGAAATCAGTCCTGAATATTCATTGGAAGGACGGATGCTGAAGCTGAAACTCCAATACTTTGGCCACCTGATGCGAAGAAGTGACTCATTGGAAAAGACCCTGATGCTGGGAAAGATTGAAGGCAGGAGGAGAAGGGGACAATAGAAGATGAGGTGGTTGGATGGCATCACTGACTCGCTGGACATGAGTTTGAGCAAGCTCGGGAGTTGGTGATGGACAGGGAAGCCTGGCATGCCGCAGTCCATGGGGTTGCAGAGAGTCGGACACGACTGAGCAAGTGAACTGAACTACTTCATTTATTTCAGGAAATAGTCAAATAGTGATATATATATATATATATGCATGTATGCTTAATCACTTCATTCATGTTTGAATCTGTGCAACTCCATGGACTGTACTCTGCCAGGCTCCTCTGTCCATGGGTCTCCAGGCAAGAATATTGGAGAACCTGTCTGCCAATGGAGGAGACCTAAGATACTCCAATTCAATCCCTGGGTCAGAAAGATCCCCTAGAGGAGGGCATGGTTACCTATTCCAGTATTCTTGCCTACAGAATCCCATGGACAGAGGGGTACAGAGCCTGGTGGGGTACAGTCCATGGGGTTGCAAAGAGTTGAACATGACTGGAATATACCCACACACTCTAAGGTTTGAATTGTACAACTGGGTAGAAGGTTTAATATTCACTGAAATGAAGACTAGAAAAGGAGCAAGTTTGGAGGATTAGGGATAGACCAACTGTTCTCAAAAGGCATTATCCTACCACTGTGTCCTCCCTTGCCACTCTCCCACCCTGCCCAGGGGATATCTGAGAGTACCTGGAGACATTTTTGGTTATCATACCAGGAGGCAGTTGGGGCAGGGTTGCAGGACATGCTACTGGCCCGGGTTGGCATACTGCTAAACATTCTACAATGCATAGGACAGGGTCCCAGCACAAAGAATGATCTGGCCTCAAACGTCAATAGTGCCAAGACCAAGAAACCTTGGGTTGGAATCTTTTCTTCTGAATTTGTCCATTCTTTCTCAGCCTTTACAACAGGCTTCTCCTCTTCTGACCCTAATTACTTAATAGTCTGTCCTTACCAGCCCACTTCTCTTTTCTCTACATTTTCTCTCTGGAATATCACCTATAACTTCAACTACCACATCTATGTTACTGACTCTAAAAATTTTGTCTAGTCCCAACTGTTCTTCTAGCTCTAGAGCATTGTTTCTTTTGATTTCATTTTACATTTTTTCATTAACTTACTGCTACGTCTCTTGTCTTTATAAGTAGCATCTGATAGAAAACCACAGGGTCATTTATTTCCTAAACTAAGTATCTAGTTTGTGCAAAGGGCAACACTAGTACTCAGAGTAAGGTAGTGATGGTGATGAGAGGTAATCATGGTAATTGCTTTAAATGCATTATCCTTGTAAAGCAATTATCCATCAGTTAGAAAAAAAAATTCAACGCATTATCCCTGATTCAGTCAGTTCAGTCGCTCAGTCTTGTCCGACTCTTTGCGACCCCAAGAACTGCAGCACACCAGGCCTCCCTGTCCATCACCGACTCCCACAGTTCACCCAAACTCATGTCCTTTGAGTCAGTGATGCCATCCAACCATCTCATCCTCTGTCATCCCCTTTTCCTCCTGCCCTCAATCTTTCCCAGCATCAGGGTCTTTTCCAATGAATCAGCTTTTCACATCAGGTGGCCAAAGTATTGGAGTTTCAGCTTCAACATCAGTCCTTCCAATGAACACCCAGGACTGATCTCCTCTAGGATGGACTGGTTGGATCTCCTTGCAGTCCAAGGGACTCTCTAGAGTCTTCTCCAACACCACAGTTCAAAAGCATCAATTCTTCAGCGCTCAGCTTTCTTTATAGTCCAACTCTCACATCCATACATGACCACTGGAAAAACCATAACCTTGACTAGACAGACCTTTGTTGACAAAGTAATGTCTCTGCTTTTTAATATGCTATCTAGGTTGGCCATAACTTTCCTTCCAAGGAGTAAGCATCTTTTAACATCATGGCTGCAATCACCATCTGCAGTGATTTTGGAGCCCAGAAAAATCCCTGATTATAACAATAGTTTTACAAGGAAAAAATTATTATCTCCTGGGAAGGAAAGGTGCAAGTGTTTAATTAACTACTTAAATATAACAGTGTTTGTAAATAGCAGAATATTTTAAAAGTGAGTTCTATTTTGACATTAAGAATTGCATTCTCTCCATTAAAAAACACTGGGAGCAGAGCTGGAAAAGTGTGTCCATAGTCACAGGGAGGTGGATGTGAATGATGAAGGTCTAAGAAGTTCCGCCTGTCTGTTCAGTTGCATCTGACTCTTTGTGAACCCATGGACTGTAGCCCCCAGGCTCCTCTGACCATGGGATTCTCCAGGCAAGAATACTGGAGTGGATAGCCAATCCCTTCTCCTGGAGATCTTTCCAAACCAGGCATCAAACCAGTGTCCCCTGCATTGCAGGCAGATTCTTTATCATCTGCGTCACCAGGGAAGCCTTAAGACATTCTGCTGCTGCTGCTGCTAAGTCGCTTCAGTCGTGTCCGACTCTATGTGACCCCAGAGACAGCAGCCCAGCAGGCTCCCCCGTCCCTGGGATTCTCCAGGCAAGAACACTGGAGTGGGTTGCCATTTCCTTCTTCAATGCGTGAAAGTGAAAAGTGAAAGTGAAGTCGCTCTGGTGTCTGACCCTTATTCTCAGCCACAGTGTACCTGCTTCGGTTACTTACCATATATTACAGAATATAATACAGGATGAATCATTTTTTTCCTTAACTGTAGAGAAGGCAAAAAATGACAATGAAAGTATGACATACTGTCAATTGTCAAAGATTTCCTAGATGTTGACATATTTTAAAAAAGATAAGCCTTCAGAGACTTCTAATTTGTTAAAATATGAAGAAAAACCGTGATCTTAGATTCTATGATATACGGTGAATTTGTTTTCCACATTCAATTTCCATGGTCGGTGCCTGTGTGCTATCTGCACTTCAGTCAAGAAAGACGTTTGTACATCGCTTTCTAAAGCGTCGTAGGTAGTTTTATGACTGTTGTGCTTCTACAATTAGAACGTAAAGCTCTCAGCTTTTCAATCACCTCTTTGTTCTCCACACAAACACTCCCGCCCCCACACGCAGCGCCTTTCCACAATCTATGCAGATGTTTCCATTTAAGAGTAAACCTGAATTTGTTCTAATCTTAGAATTGCATAGATAGTATAACACTGTCCATAGATTTAGTTACACTGGGGGCGAGGGAGACATTCTATTAAATAAACGCTTCTTTTTTTTAAGACCCATCCTCGCAGAAACGTTAAAATAGGGTGGGGTAGGGAGCGGGGGCGGAGGCGGAGGCAGAGAGGGGATATACGTCTCAGGATACAGGAAATACGGAAAAAGCGAAACCCAGAGGAAGCTCTGTGCCTGGAGGGGACCCGCCGCCATCTCAGGTCTCTTTGCCTCGCCAGGGCCCACTGGAGAGAGCTGACACTCAGGTCCTATAATCCTTATGGGGGACCAACCTTGTACCTCCGGGAGATCCACGCTCCCACCTGGAAACACGCGGGAAACAAAGCCTCCAAAAAAGCGCTGCCTTCTAGCTCCACGTTGGGATTATCCTGAAGGAACCGCTAACGGAGGTAACACCACTCTCCCTTCCACACCTCCTCCAGCATCACCGGGCCTGAAGTCGCATCCACCTCCTCCGGAGAAGTAGTACAATATACTTCTTCCACCGTAAACCAGGTCAGATTCTTTCTCATTTGGGACAACCAGGCTCTCTCGAACTTAATTATGCATTTCCGCAGATCTCCTTCCTTTCCCTATTCTTTTCATGATTTCAAAATTAAAAAAAAAAATGCAGGCATTAAATAGCTCTTTCAGAAAATATGTGGGGGTTGAGTTTATGGATATTTAATAACATTAGGTAATTAAATATATTTTTCAGTAGACGTATCTGTTGATTTGCTTGAAAGTCATTTGGGCCCAGGTGAGGGGTACAAATGTTAATGACTTGATAATTGTTAAAGCTGAGTGATAAATACATGGGGATTCATTAAACTGTTCTTGCTACTTTTGTGTATATTTGAAGCTTTTCCGTTCAAAAAATGCCTGATTCAAGATCAATAACACCATTGAATTGAAGGCCTAATTCCTATAGCCATAGCTTTGTGCTAACAGAGTATTTTAAAGTGAACCTTCAGAGTTGTGTATTTCTCTGTGTATAACAGGAGAATTTAATGATTTAAAAAATATACTATGGTAAATCAAACCCAAGTTCCTTAATATTTGCTTGCTTAAGGTATTCAGGAAGCTTGGGGGATGGACCTTGAGCCATCAAAGAGGAAGGGGTAACTTTGGGTGGGCCTTAAAGGATGAGTGACATCTGCCTTGTTGAGGGGGCGGGAATGCTTTTCTGGCCTAGCTTTTCCAGAAAAAAAAGCCCCAAGCAGGTCTGTGCTAGGAAAAGCTTGTCTATAATTCTGGATGTATGAGAAAAACTAGGAGGTGAGATAGTGTTGCAGGGATTGAATATTTATGGTAAGGAGTATGCAGTTTAATCCATAAGCAGTGGAAACCATTGAGGATTTTCAAGGAAATGGTATATTTTAGGAGTCTGGTTTTTACTATCAGGAAAACAATCTTCAATTTAGATGATCTTACAGAATGCAAAAAATAAGATCTGACTCAAAACTCATAGATTCTTGTACTCCAAATGAGACATGGCATACTTTCTTCATTTATGCAGTAAACCTTTAAGGAACTGTTGCAATGGACTAAGCATTATGCTGGGAACTGTAGGGATTAGATAACTAAAGCACATAGGAGGGAAACAGATATTGAATGAATAGGTCAATGATTGATGGGATTACAGTGGCAGCTTAAGGAAGTTCTGGACTTGGGGCTTGTGGTAGTGCATAGTAAAAGAATGAGCTCTATTGTGCTTGAAAGCTTCACTCAGTCATTCCTTACTGCCTGCTTTCCCTCAACTTTACCTCTCTGTTCAAAGGGGTAGAGTTGGGGTAAATGAGAACCATAGGTATAGGAGTGATTAAACAGAAAACAAAAGAGGTTGTATAGGGCAAAAATTGCAAGAAATATATAGTTTCCTCCAGTGATTGAAATCATTGGAACTATAATAACAAACATTTACTGAACATCTTATGTGCCAGACACTGTTCTACAAAACTTCCCAGCGCCTATGCTCTTAATTGCTGTGCAATAGATCCCTTCTAATTCTGTCTGTATAACTTTTTCAGGAATACATAACTGAAATGGGGGTATGGTAGAACATAAGAACTTGAGAAGGCCATGGGAAAGAGAGGAACAGTAAAAGAAGAAATGATTTAACCTTATTTTATTATTTTTCAGTCTATGAGGGATTGCAGTATGACTCCATTTCCTTGGTGTATTCATAAAATAGTTCACTCAGTGAAGACAGTGAAGATTATTGACATTGCCACCCTGGTTTTTCTGATGTCCTGCACCAGGAAGCTGTAATTTTTAAGGTAATCTCTTCACTAAAAACTTATTAAAGAAGAAGGAGGAGTACCAGTTGATTATAACACATTAAAATAGTTAAAGCTAGCACCAGTGATAAATTGAAACCATTTTCTACATTATATGAAACCATATATACCATATAATAATAATGCTATTTATAAGCTGTTTTGTTATATTCACTCCTAATTACCTTATAGTTTCTGATATCACGGTGAAATGTATCTTTTAAACCACATTTTCAGATTATTGCTGGTAAATGGGAATGTGATATTATAACATACTGATTTTATATGCTGTGAACTTTCTGATTTATATTTTTTCTAATGTTTGTAGATTCTTTGTATTGTCTGTTAATTAAGTATATTGTAAATAATGGAAATTTCTTCCTTTCCAACATTTATTTTTTAATTAGTCTTACTGTGTTAGCTA
>SJYT01063535.1:58298-87472 GCA_006410635.1 Cephalophus harveyi
TATACACTGGTTTATTTCTGAATTTACCATCAGGATTTAGAATTAGAATTAAGGATAAGCTTTATAGCTTCAAACATTATTTTATTCACAATTTTAAAAAAATTTTATAAAACTCCAACTCTTCAGGAATGTCAAAAGACATCATTCATGTAGATACATCATTTGTTGTTCTATATATGTTTTTCTTTCTCTTTGTGTGTGTGTATGTATATGTATATATGTACATATACATACACACACACACACACACACACACTAACCATTTGGAAGTAACTTGCAGATACATGACACTTAAGCCTTAAACACATCAAAGAGTATCTCTTAAGAACAAGGACATAATATTCAGAAAAATTCAACTTTGATACAATTATCTAATATACCATTGATGTCAAAAGTTCCCCAATTGTCCTAACAATGTCCTTTATATCTTTTTATTTGTTTTGATCCAGGTTCCAGTCAAGAATCATGCACTGTATTTAGCTGTCATGCCCCTTTAGTCTTTTAAAATCTAAAATAGCGCCTTCTCATTCTTTTCTTTTTGGAGAAGGAAATGGCAACCCACTCCAGTATTCTTGCCTGGACAAGCCCATGGACAGAGGAGCTTGGCAGGCTACAGTCCGTGGGGTTTCAAAGAATCAGACACAACTGAACGACTAAGACAATTTTTTTCTTTATATTTTTCATAACATTGGCAGTTTTGACAAGTCCAGGCAGTTGTCCTGCATTCATCCCACAATCTGAACATGTCTGCTTTACCAAGATTAATTTGAACATTTTTAGTAAGAAGACTACATAGGTGATGCTGTGTCCTTGCTGTTGCATCACATCAGGAGACATTTGGTCCCATTCATTATTGATGATGCTAAGTTAGTTGATTTTGTTCAAACCACACACCCTACTTTCCTTAAGCAACCATAAACTATCTTCTACACCAGTATTCTATAGATTAGTAAACATAAATACCAATGATTTCTAAAAACATGTGCTTTCTCAAAGAGAATATCTCAGGGTGGCATCAAACTCTGTTTAGTAATTGATACCTCAGTATCTTATTTTATTTGGGAATGACCTAGCTATTCAATAAACTTCCGTCACTTAATTTAGAACAACTCTAAATATCAAATAAATTTTAAATACCTAGAGATTATATTTCAAAAAAATTTTATTGGAGTATAGTTGATTTAAAATGTTGTATTAGTTATTGGAGTTGGTGATGGACAGGGAGGCCTGGCGTGCTGCAATTCATAGGGTCACAAAAAGTCGGACATGACTGAGCGACTGAACTGAACTGATTAGTTTATGTATACCAAAGTGAATGAGTTACACATACACATATATCCTCTTTTATAGATTTTTTCCATCTAGATCATTACAGAGTATTGAGTAGAGTACCCTGTGCTATACAGTACATGTTTGCTGGTTATTTGTTTTATATATAGTAGTGTGTATGCGTTGATCCCAATCTCCCAGTTTAACCCTCCCCCCATAGACCTTGGTAACCATAAGTTTGTTTTCTACACATGAGACTCTATTTCTGTTTTGTAAATATGTACATTTGTACCATTTTCATAGATTACACAAATAAGCAATATCCTATGATATCTTTCTTTCTATGTCTGACTTACTTTAGTCAGTAGGACAATCTCTAGATTCATCCATGTTGCTACAGATGACGTTAATTCTTTTTTATGAGTATTATTCCGTTGTACATATGTACCACATCTTCTTTATCCATTCCACTGTTGATGGACATTTAGGTTGCTTCCACATCCTGGCTATTGTAAATAGTTATGCAGTGAACACTGGATAGCATGTATCGTTTTGAATTATGGCTTTCTCTAGATATATGCCTAGAAGTAGGATTACTGGATCATATGATAGTTCTATTTTTAGTTTTGTAAGGAAATTTCATATTGATATCCATACTGGCAGTACTATTTACATTCCCACCAACAGTGTAGGAGAGTTCCCTTTTTTCCACACCCTTGAAACCGTGTACCTCAGACTGGGACTTGAACCCATGTGCTGGGACTTGAACCTGCCCAAAACCCTGACTGAGACTTGACCTCATGGTGTTTTAATTAGAATCACTCACCTGGTGTCTGGATGAACTGAGGGTCAGGTTCTTTGTTTCTCAGTGCAGAACAAATTCAGCAAGAGGCAAAGTGATAGGCATGAAGTAGGTTTATTAATATAGAAGGTTTGGGAGAGATACAAACTGACAGGCAAGCATGCTCTGTCCTGAGGATTGTGTGGGCTGCAATTTTATAATCAAAGGAAAATGGGGAAGAGAAAGACTGCCTTTGAGTAGACCTGAGAATAATATCACTAGCTTCTCTGTTGTAACAGGCAGAAGAGTGTCTGACCCTGTGAGATCAAACATTTCACTCACTCAGTCATGTCTGAGTCTGCAACTGTATGGACTGCAGCATGCCAGTCTTCCCTGTCTGTCACCAAATCTTGGAGCTTGCTCAAACTCATGTCCATCAAGTCAATGATGCCATCCAACCATCTCATCCTCTATCATCCCCTTCTGCATTTAGTCTTTCACAACAGCAGGGTCTTTCCTAATGAGTTAGTTCTTCACATCAGGTGGCCAAAGTATTGGAGGTTCAGCTTTAGCATCAGTCCTTCCAATGAATATTCAGGAATGATTTCCTTTAGGACTGACTGGTTGGATCTTCTTGCAGTTGAAGGGACTCCCAAGACTCTTCTCCAAAACCAAAGCATCAACTCTTTAGCGCTTAGCTGTCTTTATGGTCCAAATCTCACATCCATACATGACTACTGGAAGAATCATCGCTTTGACTGTACAGACCTTTGTTGCTAAAGTAATGTATCTGCTTTTTAATATGCTGCCTAGGTTTGTCATAGCTTTTCAACCAGGGAGCAAGCGTCTTTTAATTTCATGGATGCAGTCACCATCTGCAGTGATTTTGGAGCACAAGAAAATAAATTTTGTCACTGTTTTCATTGTTTACCTATCTATTTGCCATGAAGTAATGGCACTGGATGACATTATCTTAGTTTTTTGAATGTTGAGTTTTATGCCAGCTTTTTCTTTTTTTATATTTTCTATAAGTTTAAATATAATTTTATTTTATTATTTTTTTAATTTTTATTTTTGCTTTATTTTGCTTTACAATACTGTATTGGTTTTGCCATACATTGACATGAATCAGCCATGGGTGTACATGAGTTCCCAATCCTGAACACCCCTCCCACCTCCCACCCCATATCATCTCTCTGGATCATCCCTGCGCACCAGCCCCAAGCATCCTGTATTGAACATATACGGCAGCTTTTTCACTCTCCTCTTTCACCTTCATCAAGAGGCTCTTAAGTTCCTCTTCACTTTCTGCCATAAGGGGTAGTGTCATCTGCATATCTGAGGTAATTGCTATTTCTCCTGGTAGTCTTGATTCAAGCTTGTGCTTCATCCAATCTAGCATTTCTTTATGATAAACTCTGCATATAAATTAAATCAACAAGGTGACAATAATTAATAGCCTTGACATACTCCTTTCCCAATTTGGAACCAGTCTGTTGTTCCATATCCAGTTCTAACTGTTGCTTCTTGACCCATATACAGGTTTCTCAGGAGGCAAGTAAGGTGGTCTGGTATTCCCATCTCTTGAAGAATTTTCCACAGTTTGTTGTGACCCACATAGTCAAAGGCTTTAGCATAGTCAATAAAGAAGAAGTAGATGTTTTTCAGGAACTCTGTTGTTTTTTTGATGATCCAGTGGGTGTTGGCAATTTGATCTCTGGTTTCTCTGCTTTTTCCAAATCCAGCTTGAACATCTGGAAGTTCTCAGTTCACATACTGTTAAAGGCTAGCTTGGGGAATTTTGAGCACTACTTTACTAGCATGCATGGTGAGTGCAATTGTGCAGTAGTTTGAACATTCTTTGGCATTGCCTTTCTTTGGTATTTGAATAAAAGCTGACCTTTTCCACTCCTGTGGCCACTGCTGAGTTTTTAAAATTTCCTGGCATGTTGAGTGCAGCACTTTAACAGCATCATCTTTTAGGATTTGAAATAGCTGGAATTCTATCACATCCACTACCTTGGTTCATAGTGATGCTTCCTGAGGCCCACTTGACTTCACACTCCAGAATGTCTGGCTTTAGATGAGTGATCATGCCATCATGGTTATCTGGGTCATGACGATCTATTTTGTATACTTCTGTGTACTCTTGCTACCTCTTCTTAATATCTTTTGCTTCTGTTAGATCCATATAATTTCTTTCCTTTATTGTGCTCATCTTTGCATGAAATGTTCCCTTGGTATCTCTAATTTTCCTGAAGAGAACTCTAGTCTTTCCCATTCTATTGTTTTCCTCTATTTCTTTGCATTGATAACTTAGGAAGACTTTTTTATCTCTTCTTGCTATTTTTTGCAACTCTGCATTCAGATGGGTATATCAAACTAGGATTATCTTAATGCTGATTCAAGTCAGTAGAAGGGGTTCAACATTTTTCTGTCACCTAATGGACTGGGGCATAGCTCATAATTTTATTTATGGTTTTATAGATAACAAAGCCTGCTTCATTCCACGACATTTCAATAGCTTTCCTGATCCATCATTAACTTACAGTGGTCTTTCAAAGTTTCCTAGGTTTCCCTCTCTATCTATAATCCCCTACTGGGACCTGTATAACTATCTGGTTCTTGTAACTGAGTCCACACTCATTGTGCTCACTGCACAACAGGCCAGTGAATCCGAGAGATGAGGTGTTGAGGCAAGGATTATGACTTTATCTGGAAAGCCAGCTGACCAAGAAGATGACAGACTAATGTCTCAAATTAAGCATCTTTTTGGGGTCTGGATGCCAGGTTCATTTATAGAATCAGAAAGAGAAAGAGAGAAAAGCAATGAGGAACTAAAGTCAAAAGGCAGAATAGAGAAGGAGAGGCAGTGAGAAGTAAAGTAAAAAGGGTCTTCAGTCTTGCAAAACATCTCCAAGAGTCAGTCTCTGGAAAGAATGTGTTCAGTTCAGTTCACTTGCTCAGTTGTGTCCCACTCTTTGTGACCACACGGACTGCAGCATGCCAGGTTTTCCTGTCTATCACCAACTCCCAGAGCTTGCTCAGACTCCTGTCCATCGAATCAGTGATGCCATTCAACCATCTCATCCTCTGTTATCCCCTTCTCCTGCCTTCAATCTTTCCCAGCATGAGGGTCTTTGTCAATGAGTCAATTCTTGGTATCAGGTGGCCAAAATATTGGAGTTTCAGCTTCAGTATCAGGATGTGTTAACAGGTTGGCAGGGCCTGATTATCTCTCTATGAGCTGGACAAAGGCACATTAGTTTACATTCAGGCAGTGGTACACTCAATATGCTAGCAAATTTTCAAAATTCACCATTAACCACAGGACTTGAAAAGGTCAGTTTTAATTCCAATCCTAAAGAAGACAATGCGAAAGAATGTTCAAACTACCATACAATTGCACTCATTTCATATGGTAGCAAGATGACACTCAAAATCCTTCAAGCTAAGCTTTCATAGTATGTGAACCAAGGAATTCCAGATGTACCAGCTGAATTTAGAAAGAGCAGAGAAACTAGAGATCAAATTGCCAGCATCCATTGGATTATAGAAAAAGCAAGGGAATTCCAGAAAAACATCTACTTCTACTTCATTGACTATGCTAAAGTCTTTGACTGTGTGGATCACAACAAACTGTGGAAAGTTCTTAAAGAGATGGAAATACCAGACCACCTTACCTGTCCCTTGAGAAACTTGTATGTGGATCCAGAAGCAGCAGTTAGAACAAGGCATGGAACAGTGGACTGCTTCAAAATTGAGAAAGAAATACATTGAGGCTATATATCATTACCCTGTTCATTTAACTTATATGCAGATTTTGTCATGTGAAATGCTGGACTGGATGAATCACAAGCTGGAATCAAGTTTGCTGGGTGAAATATCAACATCAGATATGGAGATGATACCACTCTAATGGCAGAAAGTGAAGAGAAACTAAAGAGCCTCTTGAAGGTGAATGAGGAGAGTAAAAATGCTGGCTTGAAACTCAACATTCAAAAAAACAAAGCTCATGGCATCTGGTCCCATGACTTCATGGCAAATAGATGGGGGAAAAGTGCAAACAGTGAGATTTTATTTTCTTGGGTTCTGAAACCATTGTGGACAGGGACTGCAGCCACAAAATTAAAGGACACTTAACTTCTTGGAAGAAAAGCTGTGACAAACCTAGACAGCATATTAAAAAGCAGAGACATTACTATGCCATCAAAGGTCTGTATAGTCGTAGCTATGCTTTTTCCAGTAATCATGTATGGATGTGAGAGTTGGACCATAAAGAAGGCTGTGTGCTAAAGAATTGGTGCGTTCTAATTGTGGGTCTAAAGGAGACTCTTGAGAGTCCCTTGGACTGCAAGAAGATCAAACCAGTCAATCCTAAAGGAAATGAATCCTGAATATTCATTGGAAGGACTGATGCTGAAGAAGTTCCAATACTTTGGCCATCTGATGGGACGAGCCAACTCATTGGAAAAGACCCTGATGCTGGGAAAGATCAAGCACACGAGGAGAAAGGGGCCACAGAGAAGGAGATAGTTGAATGGCATCACCCACTTAGTGGACCTGAGTTTGAGCAAACTCTGGGAGATAGTGAAGGACAGGGAAGCCTGCCGTCCTGCAGTCCATGGGGTCACAAAGAGTCAAACATGAGTTAGTGACTGAACCACAACATTTATGTATGATCATAATAACAAAAGCAAGTCAAAGAAATATTTCCATTATGGAGTCAGAATTGGATTCTTTGCAACAATTCCACACTGTCAAAGCCCATTCCACAATCTTGTGGAGAAAAGGGGTGATGACCATTTTGCTTCATCAGATGAATCTTTCTGGGAGTGTCTGCCATTAGTGCCAATGTTTTACATGTTAAGATTTGTCTTCCTTTTGTTCCTCTTTGGAAAGTGTCTACTTTACACTTGTAGACTTTAGAAATACTGATCTTCAAATCCAGGTGTCAGCATTTCAAATTAAAAGAATATAGTACTTTTCTAAATATAGGAAGATGCAAGAGTCAGGGCTCATTAAAATTATTTCCTTTATATGTACCTCAGCTATCTGGGGGCTTCCTTGGTGGCTCAATCTTTAAGGAATCCGCCTGCAATGCAAGAGACCTGGGTTCTATCCCTGGGTTGGGAAGATCCCCTGGAGAAGGGAACGGATATCCACTCTAGTATTCTTGCCTGGAGAATTCCACAGACAGAGGAGCCTAGCAGGCTGCAGTTCATGGGGTCACAAAGAGTTGGACAAGACTGAATGACTAAGGACAGCACAGCACAACTGCCTAGGGGTCTGTAATCCTGTATTCTCAGAGTTTCCTCAGGGTTCACCATAGGAAGCGGTAGCAGTGTGATGAGTGCTAGATGGCAGGTATTCTCCTTCCTCGGGTTTCACTGGCTCATGTTGAAGGGCTGCAATTGCCGATTCAATTCCTCAGGTCTTCCCTTCTTGGTCATGAATTTGACCAACGTTTGGAAGACATTTCATGATCAACTTTTGTCCCACAGCACTGGGAGGCTTATCCTAGTTCAGGCAAAATTCTTGATATGCCCCTCCAGGCCCCATCAATAATTAAAAATTGTCTGGATTCTGTCTAGCTATAATCCAGGAAACATTTTCCCTTGTTGCTTTTTTCCATACCTAGAATCACACTATTACAGTCATTTTATGTTATATATGTGATTTTCTCAAAATATTTAGCCACACAAATATTTTTGGAGGTCTGATTTCACATTGGTTACTGCAAGAGACAACAGTCTTATAAATTAGAGAGGACATAAGTAATGCAGCTAGTAACATTGACAATGACATAGTGCAGCAGGGAGACACAAAGCGCTATTTGAAAACAAAAAATTTAAACAATGATTTGTATAACTAATTGTAATCCAGTTGTAGTAATTGAGTGACCAAAGGAGCTATAACTGATTTAATGACCTATTTGCAGTTCCATTGTACTGGCCATGCACATTTATGCTTGGCTTAATCTTTTGAGACAAGCATATGTTACTGGCAGAATCAACCAGGTAGAGAGAAAAAGATAAATGTTCCATTCTTCTCACAAAAGGCATAATCTACCAAATTACTACAAGTCATAATTAAATGAAGAAGAAAATTTTTCTTACACCTAGAAAACACAAACCGGTAGTCCTTTTAGATAGAAACCATAAAAATTACAACCATATTTACCCATTTACTAATTCCTGTGTAACTAATCCTTTTTGTTAAGGGCTTTTTGAAGTCATCAGGTGTTCTAGTAGAATTCTTCAATTTTCATTTCAGCATTGTGTTTGGAAAGTTAGGAACTTGTATTTCTCCAAAAGTCCTTTTTAATAAATTTTTAAGAGGAGGCATTTTTGCAATGGCATTAGAGTGAAACCATAACTGTCTTCAAAAAGACTTAAGGAAGCACATTTAAATCTAATTACAATGCAATTGATAAAGCAACCCAGTTGCTGCTGTGACATATGACACTTTCAGAAAATAACTAGAATTATGACTGATAATATTCCACCTGGACATATCAGACTCTTAGGAACTCTGTATAATCTCTAGAATATCTGTACCATTTACCATATAATGCAACTTAAAATTTATTACTCACTTGGCAATACCTCTCTATTAACATATCAAGTGAACCTAATTTGTTTAATATCTCCCTTTGGGGTGACTCAGGGGCTCTTTGAAGCACCCCAAAGTTAGCTAGAGGTCAAAGGAACTTTATTATATAATTTAATTTGTGAAGCCCTGTCAAAGGAACACCAAATTTTTTTAAAATACAACAGGACTATAGGTCACTGTGAAACTTAGCCAAAGTGACTATACAAAATTTCAAAGGCAAATACATTCTTTAAAAGGTAAACTTAAATATCAAATGCAGTTTAGCATGTTAAGAAAACTTGTCTGTTTTAACAGAGAAAAAAGCCAAATTTACATTTTGCACCTGCTTACTTTAAAGTTTTATTTACTCAGTTAAACTTGTTTGAAACTTTGTCAGTCCTGACTGATCATGTACATAACCCTTTTTGGGGTCCATTTTCCATAAACCTCTCATTACTTTATTTGTTTTAACAAATTTTACCTTTTAAGTTGTAGAATATCTGGAGCGATCCTAAAACATGTACTTCTAAAAGTTCACTTAAAGCTCATATCTCGTTTGTATTTTCTTAAAATTTATCTAAAAAGCTGTTGTTTCATTTACACTTCTTTATCTAAATGTTTCTTTACATTGAATTGGGTCACCACCCCGTCGTGGGTGCCTCACTTAGCTTCCTGATGTGTTATAAAGAGCATGTACTGCAGTTCAAGGTCTAGTGGAAACAGACTAGTCTACCATGTTGGACCTGTTTGCTTATAATCAGCCTTGTAATGTCCTAGGGTTATGTCACTCTTTCAAAGGTTGTTCCCTGCCCTCTTCCCTCCTGTTTCATTTCCCCTCTCAGAGATTTTACTCCCATATTCTTATGGGAAGCAGGGGAGGATGGTCTTATCTTCTGTAACTGCTTCAAGTCTGAGTAGTGGCATGGACTCTGTTGGTCAGGGAATAAAAGTCTTTGGATACCTGATATAGGGGCCCCAGGGGCAGGACAGCTCCTTGTTTTAATCCATATGCGTTGGAATTCTTGAATAGCCATCATTTTGATGTGGAACTATTTTAAGTGCTTCCATAGCCTTCCTGTGAATCTCCTTGACAATAAAGCCCATTTTGTAACAGCATCAGAATACAGATGTATCTATAAATGACAAAAGACTTAAAAGTCATAGTTAAACATCTGGTTAATTGATAAAGTAAGTTGAATAACCCTTATTCCTTAAGCAAAGTAACCAGAGATCTCAAAGGCAAATACAAAGCACTTAAAGGCAAAGAAACTCATATAATGTGTTATCAAAAATGGAATTCCAAGAATACTTTTTTCTCTGAACAGAAAAAGCCAAATCCAAGTCTTAGCTTACTCACAACATGATTCATTTACTCAACTAAATTCAATCTAGTCTTAGGAAATCCTGATCATGCATAGCTCTTTTCAGTAATTTTTTAAAAAATTGCTCACACCTTCTTCTACTGAAAACACGTATTTTGATATCCCTACAGTTCCCCCCCGACCCCGCCCCTGCCACATTGAGGTGCTTTTCTTGCTGACAAATTTTTGACAGATGTAATACCTTATTTAGCTTATGTTAAGCCTAGGCACAATGAAAGTCTTATGCTTAATATTATAGTTAATTTGATGATGACTCAGGACAAGTCTATATCATTAAAATTAGATCAACAAACTTAAACATTAATACCAGCTACCAATTTAATATTAAATATTTCCCAGTTCATGTGAGCCTGAAAGTCATTTTAAAATTTCTCTTGTATATGAGTTGATTCGTTTGTCAGTATTTATTACTTTTAGTTAGGCCAATTAAATAGAGCTCTTTTTACAAATCAACTGCAGCAATGTTATCCAAAAACAAAGATATATGTAAATGCACATTGAGGCCTCAGTTCTTCAAGGTTTTTGTCCTGAATCAGGTACAGCAATGTAAAACCCAGTTTACAGAAGAGGTTGGATTAAAATTGGGTTTCTCACAGGTGGAACAAATGAAGCTCACTTGGCTAGATTGCTAAATATTAATATTTGCATAGAAAGCAATTTCTAATTACCTTGGACGAGGCAACTTCTGAATTACTTTACCCTCTCTAAAGAAAGGCATTGCAAGAGAATGTTCAAATTACCATACAATTGTACTTATTTCATGTGCTAGCAAGATTATGCTCAAAGTCCTTCAAGCTTAGCTTCAGCAGTACATGAATTGAGAACTGCCAGATGTACAAGCTGGATTTAGAAAAGTCAGAGGAACCAGAGATCAAGTTGCCAGCATTAACTGGATCATAGAAAAAACCAAGGGAATTCCAAAAAAGTATCTACTTCTGCTTCATTGACTATGCTAAAACCTGTGTGTGGATCACAACAAATAGTGGAATATTCTTAAAGAGATGGAAATACCTGACCACCTTTCCTGCATCCTGAGAAACCTGTATGCAGGACAAGAAGCAACAGTTGGAACTCAACATGGAACAATGGACTGGTTCCAAATCGGGAAAGCAGTACATCAAGGCTATACATTGTCACCCTGTTTGTTTAACTTATATGCAGAGCACATCATACGAAATGCTGGCCTGGATGACTCACAAGCTAGAATCAAGATTGCCAGGAGAACTATCAACAGCCACAGATATGCAGATGATACCACTTTATTGACAGACAGTGAAGAGGAACTAAAGAGCCTCTTGATGAAGGTGAAAGAGGAGAGTGAAAAAGCTGGCTTAAAATTCAACATTCAAAAAAAGAAGATCATGGCATCTGGTCCCATCACTTCACGGCAAATAAATGGGGAATAAGTGTCAGATTTCATTTTCTTGGGCTCCCAAATCACTGTAGATGGTGACTGCAGCCATGAAATTAAAAGACTCTTGCTCCTTGGAAGAAAAGCTATGACAAACCTGAACAGTGTATTAGAAAGAAGAGACATCAATTTGCCGGCAAAGGTCTGTGTAGTTGAAGCTATCATTTTTCCAATAGTCATGTATGGATGTGAGAGTTGGACCTTAAAGAAGGCTGAGTGCTGAAGAAGACTCTTGAGAGAGTCTCTTGGACAGTAAGGAGATCAAACCAGTCAATCTTAAAGGAAGTCAACCCTGAATATTCATTGGAAAGACTGATACTAAAGCTGAAGCTCCAGTACTTTGGCCACCTGCTGGGAAGAGCCAACTCATTGGAAAAGACTGATGTTGGGAAACATTGAAGGCAGGAGGAGAAGGGTGCTATAGAGGACAAGATGTTTGAATGGCATCACTGAAGTTTGCTCAGTGATGCAAGTTTGAAAGTTTGAAAGTTTGCAAGTTTGAGCAAACTCAGGGAGATAGTGAAGGACAGGGAAGCCTGGCATGCTGCAGTTCATAGGCTTGCAGAATCGGACAGGACTTAGGGACTGAACAACAATCTCTAAAATTTACATTAAAAAAAAAAGCAGAGATAATGGTTTTTGAGAAGACTAGAGAAGACATTTGCTTCTCAGTGATGCAGGCAATTTCTTCCTAGGATGACTTTGTTTCCCCCTTTTAAAAATATTTACATGACTCTTAAGATGAACAGGCAAGATTTTGGAAGTGGTAAAAGGACTTTTTGAAACCTCCCCTCTGGTGCTATAAAAACTACATTGTAAAACAAGTTTTTTTTTTCTTTTTCTTTTTTATTTTTGAAAGAATTGAGTGGCTACCTTAGGAAAGTTTCACCCCTCCTTCTCTCTCGTAGGGGAGATGGCCTCCTGGGATGTCTGAGTGACGACACTCAAGCTTCTGCAAAATTAATCTGGACTAAGGGGGAAAGAGGTGAAGGCAACAGGGAAGACAGGCTGAGTAATCTGCCTTGTAATCCTACTGGGAACTTGTCCGTCAGGGGAGTGGGCTCGATGTTTTGCTTGAACCAATATGTATCTGAGTTTCACGGAAGTTGTCTTGTTGGGGACAGATACTCTAATACTGTAGTCCATTCCATGATTCCTTTATCCTGTCACTGGAGTCTGCAAGTGGCAGGCACCCTAATGGCTTTTCTGTGCCTGACTTGTGCCCACATGATATTAATTGGCCTGGTCTTCAGCTTAAGGGAGGGAGAGGAAAGGAGAGCCCTCACCTGCTTAGGTGGCAGCTACTAGGGCACCGTGACCTGTGGTACCTTCAGAACACACCAGAGAGGAACCCTGGCCAGAGTTCCTCAATTGCTTCCATAGCCACTCACCTGTTTGCAGGAGGGTTTTAGCAGAAAGAAGCAAGAAGATGTAGAGGAAGCCTTAGAGGAAACAGTACCAGATATCTATGCATTACCAAAGTACCAGAATAAACCAAAACCTAGCCAACCAGAAAGTCACATTAATGTAACTTTCTAGTCCCATTAGACCTGTGACCTTTGTCCAAATGGTCTGAGTCTTCCCTCACAGGGGGAGCTCCCTAAACTGGAGCTGATGCTCCCCACTGTCAAGGTTACCTGGGGCTCCTGTAGGGGAACTAGAATCAGATGCCTCAAGTCCAAGCAAGCCCTAGGGTCTCTTCATTTTCAGGGTGTTCCTTTCCTTTGTGCTTCTATCTGAGAGACTGTATAATTGTGAGCCATTCTGGGGCCATTGCTCTTCTGATCTTAGTATATCTAATATATGCCCTAAAGAGCTTTCCTTAGGGATAGATTAAATATTTCCCATTTTTATAAGTTTGATAACACCAAAACACAAAAGACATGTGCAAATTCCAAGAAAGACGGCACAAACAAATTCCAGCATTGATGCACAGATGAACCGGTTCCAAAATCAGGTAGATAAATTTACCCTATGAAACAAATGAACTAATTCCAATGAGGGTAGGCTTGTCTTACTAGAAGTAATTCCCCAATGAACTGGTTCAATGTAGAGTCCAACAACACTTCCCCTTGCCAACAGGGTACCCCAACCAAATTGGCTTTTCCCATAAAAGAAAAGCCCAAATTGAAGGGGAGAATATGTTCCTGGTGTGTACAGCAGAGCAACTTCACCTCCAAAATTGAGCCCACTGCTTAGTAACACAAAACAGCAGATAAGCAAACTGGCTGAACCGGCTATCAAATTGGGTAAATTTACCCTTGAACACAATCAAGTCTGTTGACTTTTAGAAGTTTGTTGGTTCCTTGTCTCAACTCCCAAGTGCTGGGGCAGCTGGTGCCACTTCAGGGAATCTTGAAGAAAAGATCCTCAGGACAAATAGTCCCAGAAGCTGCTTAGGGCCTTGTTTCAATATTCCCTGATCGGGGCCAGCTAGCCATGAGCAGTAAGGCTCCTGTGCTGGCTGACCAAATTTGTTTCCATGTCCAAGCTTACTGTACTTGCTGCATAACAGGGCAAGGAATACAAGAGAGGTGCTGAAGCAAGGAATATGGCTTTATTCAGAAAGCCAGCTGACCAAAAAGCTGGCAAACTAATGTCTCAAAGTAACCATTTTGTTGGCATCTGAATGCCAGGTTCTTTTATAGAGCCAGAGACAAACAATGAGAAACTAAAGTTAAAAGGCAGAATAGAGAGGGAGGGGCAGTGAGGAAGTAAAGTAAAAAGGGTCTTCAGTCTTATAAAACATCTGAAGGGTCAGCCTTTGGAAGGGATGTGTTAATCTCTTCTATTCACAAGTGGGCAGGGTCTGATTGTCTTTCTATAAGCTGAACAAAGGCACATTAGTTTATAGTCAGGCAGAGGAACAGGGTCC
Organism: Cephalophus harveyi; assembly: GCA_006410635.1. Taxonomy (NCBI): domain Eukaryota; kingdom Metazoa; phylum Chordata; class Mammalia; order Artiodactyla; family Bovidae; genus Cephalophus; species Cephalophus harveyi. The sequence goes on from SJYT01063535.1 coordinate 72,611, forward strand.
TTTGAATCAGGCCATTATGTATGATTGTAATAACAAAAGCAAGTCAAAGAAACAGTTCCAGCATGGAGTCAGTATTGGCTTCTTTGCAACATTCTATCCCTATCACCCAGGAGAGATTATGTTTAAGTAGATATTCCTAAAACATAATTACTTCTAAAAAGTTCACCTAAAAGCTCTTACTTCACTTGCATTTAATTCACTTATAAAAATTTCATCATACCAAGTTATTTTTCTTGCTGTCAGATTTGCAACAGATATAGAAAGGTCTCATTTGAGCTCTAGTAAACCTAGGTACAACATTTTATTTTTTAATTAGAGGAAAATTGATTTTACAATGTTGTGTTGATTTCTGCCATGCAACAACAAAAATCAGCCATAATTACACATATATCTCCTCCCTCTTGAGCCCCACTTCCCCTGCCCATCCCACCCCTCTAGGTCATCACAGAGTGCCAGGCTGAGCTATCTGTTATATAGCAACTTCTCACCATCTATTTTATTTGTGATAGTATATAAAGACATTTATATTAATCAAACTAAAAATTTCATATTAGATATTAATATAATGCTGAATATTTTTTAGATCACATGAAATGTACTCTCTAGTTTCCTTCATATTTATGAGTATTTGTATACAAATCAAGGTCACCTATCTAGGTTAAATCTTTTTATTTACTGGCATTTATGAAGAATACACTGAAGACATTTATTTGTCCTTGACAAGTTCCAAATTACCTACCCTTTTTCAAAATTTGTATTTTAAAAAGATGGTAGAGATAAGGGTTCCTCTAGAAAAACAGGTAGAATATTTTCATTTCAAAAGCATGAGAGGAGAAAAGCAAGTTCTTCCTTGATGATTTTGTCCCTTTTGTTCAATACTTACAAGCTTCTGAAGACAAATAAGGAAGGTTTTGGGAATGATAAAAGAATTGATGGGCTTTGGATTATTTTGGGAGCCACCCATTTGGTCTTCTTTTCCATTCTCAGATCTCCGTTTCCATACCCTGGTTTGGACCATTACCATTTTTCTCCTAAATGACAGTAATAGTTTTCTAACTGACCTCCAGTATGTTCCACTACTGCCTGTTGACCCGTGGCACAGCCTCTAGAATAAATACCTAACCATATTTTCCCTATTCAAAATCCTTTAATGACTTCCTTTATTATATTTTATATAATAGAATTTTAGCATGATCTGAGATTCTCTGATAAGCCTCTTACTCTAGCCTTGCTTGTTGCTTTTAATTCCTACACTCCATCCCGGACTTATCTAACCCTCTTCTTGTATATTATATTCCACTAGGCTTTCCTTGAACATATTTTGTTATTTCATTCCAATCTTTTGTACATTTGGCTCTCTCCAATACCTTTAGACCGATGTCTACCTCATGGACTTTGTTTTTCAAGCTCTGCTCAGTTGTGCAGAAATATTTCCTCATTTCCTGTCCTCTGCATCTAGAGGTGACCAATTCCTCTTTGCTACTTCTCTGCCTGGTTTACATATCATATATATACTTGGTAGGTGCACATTGATTTCAGTTGAATTCCCAGTGTAGTATCTTGTCATCTGGTTGATTAGGAATGTAAAAGAAAAATAAAGTACACAACAGGAATCCATAGGTTCGTTGTATTTGTTTTACTTATTGAGATATAACTTATAGTAAAGTAATATATCTTAAGTATGTAGTTCAATGAATTTGTGTATATGTGACTGAAGCCATGAAATTAGAAGACGCTTACTCCTTGGAAGAAAAGTTATGTCCAACCTAGATAGCATTTTCAAAAGCAGAGACATTACTTTGCCGACTAAGGTCCGTCTAGTCAAGGCTATGGTTTTTCCTGTGGTCATGTATGGATGTGAGAGTTGGACTATGAAGAAGGCTGAGTGCCAAAGAATTGATGCTTTTGAACTGTGGTGTTGGAGAAGACTCTTGAGAGTCCCTTGGACTGCAAGGAGATCCAACCAGTCCATTGTGAAGGAGATCAACCCTGGGATTTCTTTGGAAGGAATGATGCTGAAGCTGAAACTCCAGTACTTTGGCCACCTCATGCGAAGAGTTGACTCATTGGAAAAGACTCTGATGCTGGGAGGGATTGGGGGCAGGAGGAGAAGGGGATGACCGAGGATGAGATGGCTGGATGGCATCACGGACTCAATGGACGTGAGTCTGAGTGAACTCCAAGAGATGATGATGAACAGGGAGGCCTGGCGTGCTGCGATTCATGGGGTTGCAAAGAGTCAGACACGACTGAGTGACTGAACTGAACTGAACTGATATATATGTGTATATATATATACACACTTGTAGAAATATCACTACTTAAAATATAGAACATTTCCAATAACTCTAAAGGCCCATTTCTGCCTGTTCCAAGTCAATACCCTTGAGAAGTAACTATTATTGTAACTTCTATCACCATTGGTTAGTTTTGCCTGTTCTTGAAATTTGCATAAATGGAATCACAGAATATGTGCTCTTTTGTCTGACAGGTTTTTATGTGAAGCCTTATAAAAACCATAATGGTGCCTAAGAGGGCACAATATACTGAAACAGCCCATGAGGGTAATGCTCAAAGAGGGAAACAAAGACTTTAACAACTCTTAAATCAGCAGAATCAAAAAGTCTAAGAACATTTGGATGGTATCCTCACACTGAAATAAAATGATCTGGCACATGGCTTCCCAGGTGGTGCTAGTGGTGAAGAACCCACCTGCCAATGCAGGAAACATAAGAGATGCAGGTTCTATCCCTGGGTTGGGAAGATCCCCTGGAGGAGGGCATGGCAACCCACTCCAGTATTCTTGCCTGGAGAATCCTATAGACAGAGGAGGCTGGTGGGCCATAGTCCATAGGGTTGCAAAGAACCAGACATGACTGAAGTGACTTATCACAGCACAGCACATATATTATTTATGATAATGCAAAATTAAATATAAAAAATTTTGAAGAAACTGTAAAAGAGATCTTCACATTTTTCTGGGGTAGAGAAGATATTAATTTTAAGCTAATTCAGTTTTAGTTTTTTATTTCTATTTTTCTTTTACACAAATGTAAAAAACTGATAAATTTAAAGATTATAAAATTGGTTTATTGTAAAAGCAATTCAAGAATACCCAGTTAAAATCTTATTCCAGTGCCACCCAATACAACCAAGAAGCAGTTAAACACTTTTACATTAGGAACAAGGACAAAAAACAAGAAAGACCACATCAAAGCTGTAACTCAAACTCAGAAGAGAAAAGCGTAGGTCTCCTTCAGGTCAATACAACAGGTATGATTAGGTCAAAGCATCATTTTCTTTAGACACCACGGTGCTGCTACAACACTGAGGTATAACTGATTCTATTTAATCAATACTTACTGAGAACTTACTGTGTGTTGGGCACACAGCTCACTAAACCATGTGTCTGCCTTGAAGATCCTACAGTCCAGTGCTGGAGAAAAAATCATCTTGTAAGGGAGAAGATAAAGATAGGAAGCACAAAGGAGGGATTATAAGCTCTAAGAGAAGGGTTCTTGGAAGAGATAATGTTTGAATTAAACTTACTTTATAATTGGGGGACACCCAGGTGAAGAATGGGACATTTGTGGCAGGAAGAGGACTCCACGACTTCCAGACCTTCCCCATTTCTCCAATCCTGGCTGTGTGGGGTTGCTGGGGACTTAGAGTGTCTGCTGGTGATGGCCATGACCGTTGCTATGGAGACAGATGATGTTGGAAATCGACTGCGGTTTCAGTTGGAGTTGGAATTTGTAGTGTTTAGCCAACCCAAATTACCTTAACTGTACCCTCAGTGTTTACACGTTAGAACTGCTCCAGTACGAACACTTCTGCAAGGAGCTGGTGAAAGCTCAGTGTGTCAAATTTATTGATGAGCAGCAAATTCTGCACTGGCAGCACTATTCCTGGAAGTGGATGCGCCTTCAGCAAGCCCTGGTGGAGCAGCAACAGCAGAATAACACATCAGGAAAATAAAAAACTGGATCCTGACCAGGCTCCTAAGACATGTATATATTGCATTTGTACAGTGAAGACAAAAAAACTGTTCCTATATACCTTTATTATGGTAGCACCCAGAACCGTTAGTGTGCTTATTTAATTGAACTTTTATTGTTACTAGATTATTTCTGTTAAACCAGAATTGTTTTACTTTGATTTCCCTATGGATTTGTAAGATTTTATTAGTATTTTACACAGAACTGTCTGAAGAACAGAAATGTTAGGTGCTCCAGACCCATTTAAGGCAGTGGGGCATGAGGTAAGGTGAGGGCCACCAAGCCAAACCTTGCTCCTCATGTACAGTGGGGCCTGGGACAGGTCTCGGAGAAGGCAATGGCACACCATTCCAGTACTCTTGCCTGGAAAATCCCATGGATGGAGGAGTCCATGGGGTCACTAAGAGTCGAACACGACTGAGCAATTTCACTTTCACTTTTCACATTCATGCATTGGAGAAGGAAATGGCAACCCACTCCAGTATTCTTGCCTGGAGAATCCCAGGGACGGGGGAGCCTGGTGGGCTGCCATCTATGGGGTTGCACAGAGTCGGACATGACTAAAGCAACTTAGCAGTAGCAGCAGGTAAAGAAAGTTGACAAGCTATTTCATTTTCATCCATGATGAATTTGAGATACCTGTGGGATATTCAAGTGTGCATGTTCATTAGAATGTGAGCATTATAGGCAAGGGATGTATATTTGGATGTTATCAGCATATGATGGAAGTTGTTAGCATATATATGGGAGCTGCAGTCATGAGGAATGTATATTGTGAGAAGAAAGCAAGAATTGAATTCTGAAAAGCACCAGTGATGAAATGACTGACAGAAGAAGAAGATCCTGCAAAGGAACTGAATAGGCAAAGAAGTAAGGAAGGGAAGCAGGAAATGAAGTGTCTTGAAACCTGAGGGAAGACATTACCCCAAGAAAAAAGAAATAATCAACAATGTCAAATAGTTTTGTCATTTTGCTTAGTCACTCAGTCGTGTTTGACTCTTTGCAACCCCATGGACTGTAGCCTGCCAAGCTCCTCTGTCCATGAGGATTCTCCAGGCCAGAATACTGGAGTGGGTTGCCATGCCCTCCTCCAGGGGATCTTCCAAACCCAGGGATCGAACCCAGGTCTCCCACATTGCAGGTGGGTTCTTTACCATCTGAGCCACCAGCGAAGCCCAAGAATACTGGAGTGGGTAGCCTGTCCCTTCTCCAGGGAATTTTCCCGACAGGAACTGAACAGGTATCTCCTGCATTGCAGGTGGATTCTTTACCATCTGAGCTATCAGGGAAGCCCACTTAAAAGGGTCCATTGATGTTGGGGAAGAAAGGAGACAACAATCACTGAATTCATTGAAAGATGTTTGTGACTTTGTCAAGAGCAGATTCACTGAGCAGACAAAGAAAAGATTGTAATAGGTAGAGAAGTTTGTGGAGGGAATGTGAGGAAGTGGTCAAAGAGAAGGCTGATAGTGCTTTCAAGAATCTTAGCTATGATACATAGGAAGAAAGAGGAAAAGTTATAACTGAAGGGGAATATAAGGTAAAGGGTAGTTTTTTTAAGAGGGAAAAGATGAGCATATTTAAATGTTTATGGGAAAGATCAAATAGAAAGGGAGCTAGAAGAAAGTGGCTGTAATTAATAGTCTGACAGAAGTGAGATCATAGAAGATCAAGAGTGGAGATGGGAAAGTATGCTGTAAGAGAGGAGAGAATTGAAGGGAGGAATAGACAATAATAGTTGGAGACAAATACTCTACTCTCAATAATTAATAATACATGTAGACAGAAGACCAATAAGGAAATAGCAGATTTACACTCCACTATAAACAAGTAGACCTAACAGCCAAGTGTATCACACTGCTTGCAACAATAGCAGTGTAAATATTTCTCTCAAGTGCCAGGAACATTCTCTAGGATCGGCCATGTGTTAACTTCACAAATTTAAATCATACAGTGTATCTTCTCCCATGACAATGTAATAAAACTAGAAATCAATAACAGGGAAACTTATGTAGAGAGAGAGAGAAAAACAGATTTATTATACACCATGATGCAAAGAAAGGCAATCCCAAAGAAAAGGGATTCCCAAGGAAAGGCACTGCCAAAGCATGTTCAAACAACACAATTGCACTCATTTCACATGCCAGCAAAGTAATGCTAAAAATTCTCCAAGCTAGGCTTCAATAGTACATGAACCAAGGACTTCCAGATATTCAAGCTGGATTTAGAAAGGACGGAGGAACTAGAGGTCAAATTGCTAATATCTTTTGGATCATAGAAAAAGCAAGAGAATTCCAGAAAAAAACATCTACTTCTTCTTCATTGACTATGCTAAAGCCTTTGACTGTGGAACACAATAAACTGGAAAATTTTTCAAGAGATGGGAATACCAGACCACCTTACCTGCCTCCTGAGAAACTTGTATGCAGGTCAAGAAGCAACAGTTAGAACTGGACATGGAACACCAGACTGGTTCCAAATTGGGAAAGAAGTACTTCAAGGCTGCGTATTGTCACCTTGCTTATTTAACTTATATGCAGAGTACATAATGAAAAATGCCAGGCTGGATGAAGCACAAGCTGGAATCAAGATTGCCAGGAGAAATATCAATAAATTCAGATATGCAGATGACACCACCCTTATGGCAGAAAGCAAAGAGGAACTGAAGAGCCTCTTGATGAAAATGAAAGAGGCTAGTGAAAAAGCTGGCTTAAGACTCAACATTCAGAAAACTAATATCATGGCATCCAGTTCCATCACTTCATGGCAAATAGAAAGGGAAAAAATGGAAACAGTGACAAACTTTATTTTCTTCCAAAATCACTGCAGACTGTGACTACAGCCATGAAATTAAAAGACACTTGCTCCTTGGAAAAAAATCTATGACCAACCTAGACAGCATATTAAAAGGCAGAGACATTATTTTGCCAACAAAAGTCCATCTAGTCATGTGTGGATGTGAGAGTTGGACCATAAAGAAGGTTGAGCACCAAAGAATTGCTGTTTTTAAACTGTGTTATTGAAGACTCTTGAGAGTCCCCTGGACAGGAAGGAGATCAAACCAGTCAATCATAAAGGAAAGCAATCTTGAATATTCATTAGAAGGACTGATGCTGAAGCTGAAGCTCCAGTACTTTGGACACCTGATGCAAAGAGCTGACTCATTAGAAAAGACCCTGATGCTGGGAAAGATTGAAGGCAGAATGAGAAGGGGATGACAGAGGATGGGCTGTTTGGATGGCATCACCTACTCAATGATCATGAGTTTGAGCAAGCTCTGAGAGGTGGTGAAGGACAGGGAAGCCTGGTGTGCTGTAGTCCACAGGCTCACAAAGAGTCGGACATGGCTGAGTGGCTGAACAACAATACACTATGACAAAGTGGGATTTATCTCAGAAATAAAGAAGGGTGGTTCATTATAAGAAAATCAATCATTGTAACACATCACACTAACAAAATGAAGAAAGGAAACAATAATCACAATTGATGCAGAAAAGCATTTGACAAAGTCCAATACTATTTCACAATTGGAAAAAAAGTCAGAAAACTAGGAATAGCAAGAACTTCGTCAATGTAATAAAAGGCATCTATGAACTCCAGGTGGCTCAGTGGTAAAGACTCTGCCTGACAATGCAGGTGACATGTGTTTGATCCCTGGGTCAAGAAGACTCCTGGAAGAAAATGACAAGCCACTTCAGTATTCTTGCCTGGAGAATCTCAAGGACAGAGGAGCCTGGTGGCTACAGTCTATAGGGTTGCAAAGAGTTGGAAGTGACTGAGAGACTGAGCATGTACACACATATGAACAACAAGCAGCTAACATCATTCTTAATAATAAGTGGGTAAAAACATTACTCTTTAGATCAAGAAGACAAGGATGCTTCCTTTCACCACCGCTGTTCAACATTGCACTGGATGTTTTAACCAAAGCAATTGTGAAGAAAAAAGAAAAGAAATCCAAATTGGAAAGAAAGATGTAAGACTGTCTCCATTTGCAGATCACATAATCCTTTATAAAATCCCACAGGATTCTCACACCAAAAAGAAACCCTGCTAGAGCTAATAATTCAGTAAAGTTGCAGAATACAAAATCAGCACACAATGTTCAGCTAAGTTTCTATACACCAACAATGAACAATCCAAAAGGAAAATCGAGATAACAGCCCTCTTTACAATGGTATCTCCCCAAAATAAATACATGGAATAAATTTAACCAAGTAGGTGAAAGACCTGTACACTCAAAGCTACAAAATATTGATGAAAGAAATTAAAGAAGACAAATGGAAAGACATTCCATGTTCATGGATTGGAAGCCTTGATATTGTTAAGATATCCATACTACTGAAAGTGATATACAGATTCAATCCAGTGTCTATCCAAACTTGAATGGCATTTTTTTTTGGCAGAAATAGAAAAAATGCATCCTAAAATTTGTATGGACACTTAAAGGAATCCCAAACAGCTTGAATAGTTTTGGAAAAGAACAAAGTCGTAGGACTCATACGTCTTGATTTTAAAACTATAGTAATCAAAACAGTGTAGTACTGGCATAAAGATAGACAAATAGACTAATAGTATAGACTAGAGAGTCCAGAAATAAACCTATATGGGTCAGATGAACTTCAACAAGGGTGCCAAGACCACTTAGTGGAGTAAGCACAGTCTGTTGGACAAAAGATGTTGGGAAAACTGGATATCCATGTACAGATGAATATAAGAAGTTCAATTCAAAATCAATTAATGACCTAATTACAAGAACTAAACATAAAATTTTTAGAAGCAAATATAAATCTTCTTTACCTTGGATTTGATAATGTTTGAATAGGACACTGAAAGCAATAGCAATAAAAGAACAAAAATAGATGGATTTATCAAATTGAGAACTTTTGTTCAGCAAAGGTCTATAAAAAAGAGAAGACAGCTTACAGAATGGCAGAAAATATTTGCAAATCATACATCTGATAAGGGCCCATATCCAGAATATGAAAAAAATTTTTGCAACTCAACAACAGAGCAGTGAACAGTATAATTTTAAGAAGGATGGAGAAACTTGAATTAGACATTTCTCTAAAGATGTACAAATGGTCAATAAGACTTTAAAACATGCTGAACATCATTAGTCATAAAGGAAATACACATCTAGACCATAATTTACAAACCCACTAGGATGGCTATAATTGGGGGTAAATAAAGGAAATAAGTGTTGGGGAGGACATAGAGAAATTGGAATACTGATAAAATTGCTAATAGAAAAATGAAATGATGCAGGTGCTATGGAAAAAGTTTTCCTGTTTCTCTAAAAGTTAGCATAGAATTGCTATTCAACCGAGAAATTCCATTCCTAGATGTAAACCCAAAAGGGTTGAAATAGATACTGAAGCAAATTATTTCACATTAATGTTCAGAGCAGCACTATTAACAATAGCTAAAAGGTAGAAACAACTCAAATGAAGAAACAAATTGATAAAGAAATTGTGGTATATACCATAAAATCAAATATTATAGTTTGTGGTCAGTTGCTTCAGTCGTGTCTGACTCTTTGGGACCCTATGGACTGTAGCCCACCAGGCTCCTCTATCTATGGGATTTTCTTGCAAAACTGGAGTGGGTTGCCATGTCTTTCTCCAGGGTATCTTCCTGACCTAGGGATCGAACCCACGTCTCCTGCATCTGCAGGTGAATTCTTTACCACTGAGCCACTGGGGAACACCCAAATATAATATTCAGCCATAAAAAGGAATGATGTTCTTATACATGCTACAACATGGATGAACCTCAAAAATGTAAGTGAAAGGATGTAGACAGAAAAGGTCACTTACTGTATGATTCACTGATATGAGATGTCCAGAATGGGTAAATTTGTAGAGGTAGAATGCAACTAGGAGTGGGTGGTGAGTAGGGAAGTGGCAAACTGCTTAATGGATAGGGAATTTCCTTTTCCTGCTAAAATGTAGGGATGGGGTGGGAGGTGGGAGGGGAGTTCAGGATGGGGAACACATGTACACTCATGGCTGATTCATGTCAATGTGTGGCAAAACCACTACAATATTGTAAAGTAATTAGCCTCCAATTTAAATAAATGAATTTTTTAAAATAAATATAAATTTAAAAAAGAAATTAGATACAGGTGGAGGTCACACAACATTGTGAATGTGATAGATGCCACTGTTCACTTAAGAAGTACTTTTATGATATATGAATTTCACCACAATTGAATACAGAAGAAATAAAATAGTAACTATTTGAAAAAGAAAACTGTTCAGTAAGGCAGATATATAAATCAGAAGTCAAAAAAGAAAAAAAGTAACATTTAACAAACTAAATCATGAGAAGACTTACTCTATGAAACACCTGAGAAAAGACAAGTAGGAAAGAGCTAAAGTCATGTCAAAACCAGTAGGGTCCAGGGCTCCTAGACCTCCTGTCTTTCCCATAGTGAGGAGGGTGTCCCCTTAGGCTTCTGAAAGTTACTTAGGCTTTTACTTCTCCCAAAAGCAGGCAAGAAGAAAAAAAAAAAAAAAAACGGGTTGGAGGCAAATAAGGGGGAAAGACCTGCAGGACATCCAGCCTCCTCACCAGTGGTCATTCTATCCTTTTCTCCCCTCCTTCACGGGGTTGTCTTTGTTGGTCTGATAGTGGTTTTGCCTTGGAAGGGGAGGAGGACCAAGGCCTGATGGGATGATGGAGGCAGGGTCCTGCCCTCAGTTGGCATTTGCGGAACCATGCTGCCATCAAGTGGAGCTTGTTTCTGTCAAAGCCAATTACCTGGGCTCAAGTGATGGAGCCATGGATTGGGAAGAAACTGGCCCTGTGGGGGTTGAGAGGGGTGGGGATGGGTATTGGGGCATCCTGAGGGTGCCCCTGGGCAACAGGCTCCCGGTTGTCCCTTCATCTGTGCTCTCCATGGGAGACTGGACCGTGGTTCCACAGTTGTGGAAGGCCCTCAGATATCCCGGGGCAGCCCGAGATGCCTGCCACTGGGAGTGCCAAGTGTAACTGGCCCCAGTCCCAGAACCTCAAAGCCTCTCACTCCCAGTGAGGAAAGGGGCCACCTGACCCCCAGTGTGGTCCCAGGCAGGGCACCCTGGCACTCCCCAGCAGTGACACCACTGGAAAAATTGCACAATCCCTCTGGGTCCAGCCCAAAATGGCAGACAGGGGAAGCTCCGCTCCCTGAGCTGTTCGTTCTGGGTGCTGTTGGCAGGGTCCAAGGCTCCTAGAGCTCCTCACTTTCCCGTGGCAGGGCAGGGGTCCCTTTAGGCTTCTGAACTTGTGGAGGTGGAGGTGGGGGTGGGGGAGGAGAACCTCCAGCTTGGGCAGAGCTCAGAAGGCCCAGCACAGCCTTGCTGATCCCTGGAGGCCTGGCAGAAGACAGGTGTCTGCTGCATGGACTTTTGAGATACACGTTCCGCTGGATGGCACTGTGGCTCCAGAAATGGCAGTCGCCCCTTTCCCAGCCCCCAGCAAGCCTTCCTCTCCTTCCTTTAGCCGCCAGATAGAGTATGGGATGGGGGTGGAGATGGGGAAATGCTCAGGTCACCTTCCTTCTCCTCTTCTTGCTTCTCCCACTACCCCCCTTCCTCCTCACTCCCCCCATCATCACCATCATCACGAGCAGCAGCAGGACCAATATCCCAATATCCTCATCACCGTCGATAGTCCAGCTCATACAACACCCAGCTCCATTTCAGCTGGGCTCCTCATACCCTTGGCCACTTTGGGATAACCTGCAGGTATAGCTAGGCTGTTCTTGACTGCCTTCACATGAACACCAATAACCCTCCAGAGATCCCACCAGTAGGCTTGCAGTTTCTTCTTTGTATCTTCAGGCTCCTCCTAGCCTCTCTTGCTTGTCTACACCTTGCCTCTTCCTAGGCAGCAACCCCTGTTCTCCCAAGGATCTGGTGGGACAGAGGCAAGCAGGTCCCAGGGAGGTCCAGAAGTTTTTGACCCCTTCTATAATAAGGGGGAATCTTTCCACGAGTCTCGAGGGTCCAGAAGAGGCCACCAGGCTGCCTCCCTGTGTGATACCTCTGAACACTCATTCTGTGCCCATGGGTGGGACTTTGGGGGATGGCATGGATCACACAGGTGGAATCTTTGGGAATGCTCCACTTGGCCTCGCCTACATTTGTCCACAGGTTTGCCATCTGGGTCTTTTCTGCCCGCAGACCTTGGTAGCCAGGCTTTTGGAGGCTTCAGTTCTGCACCAGAGACCCGTCCACATGTCACCTTCAATATTTCCAGATGCTCTCCCCCTGCTGGCAGTCCTATTAATTTTTATCCTCTGGGAAGTAGGTAGAGTTTAGGGGGAAGGGAGAGAGGAGGCAAGCTTGGGGATTGGAGGGGTCAGGTGGCAAGAAGGGAGCTTGGTGGGTTGGTTTGCCATGTAGATCTCTCAGCTTCTCAACCTAACCACTGACAGTAGCCTAGTATTCACCCTGGAAGCTCACCCCCACCCCAGGGGAATTATGGATCCCCCTTACACACACACACACACACAAGCGGGCATGGCAAGCACAAGGGAATCGGGGCCTTTATCCAGAGAGTTTTGGGATGTGCGCAAAGAAGGAAAACACACAACCTGAGAGCTGACAGTTTCCTTTCATTCGGGGACCTTCCTGAGGGGTACAGCCACTCTGATAGCTCTGAGGAAAGGTTTCCCTAGAGGTAAGAGAGGAAGGAGCCAGCCTATTTTAGGAGTTTTTGTTGAAAAAAAGTGAGGAAAAAATTAAAACGTGGGGAACACTGAAAGGTTACTGCTAGTCCACTGAGATGTGTATAAGAGACAGGGTGGGCCATAGTCCATAGGGTTGATTCCAAAGTCTGCGCCTATTGAAATCATTCCTAGATTCACATCTGAACTATCCAGGCCTTGTATTCTGCTCTTCCCCATCCTGAATCCCTCTCAGGGGGACACCTTTCGGGGCAGCTGCGGTGGCTGAGGGCAGGTCCACAGTCTTTGCTCATGGAAAAGGCCAGGGACATTGTTTTGGTCCATGGGTGCAAGGGAAAGCAAGTGGTCACCATGGCGTGAGTGTTTAAGAATGTCATGCCCGTGCCACCCAGTGCCTCATGAGAGACCAGTGTGGAAGGTGATCCCGACTCTTTTTTGTAAGTTCCTCAATGTTTCCTTTCTTTGCTCCTTTAAAGTCTTCCTAGGTGTGTAACCCAAACAGGAGGGAGCTCCAAAGGAAAGCAAATCCACGTCCCAGGGATTTCCCACACTTGGAAGTATCTTAAGGACTCTTAGAACTGAGGAGTGGCAGTTTTGGACATTCTTCTACTTATGCCAAGCTGTCCCAGGAGGTAGGCCAACATTTGAAATTGGTGAGAGAAATCAAACACACAGCATACAACCCACTAAAACCAAAGTCACCACCCACCTTCCTATCAGGTAGGACCTGAGGTGGATCTTTCCCAGGTATTAAACATCAGGACTTGTGGGACACTTACTTGGGGAAGATGCAGGGAGGAAGGAAGGAGGGCAGGGATTGGGACCAGCAAGTGGTGGAATCCCTACTCTCAGCATCACTTCACACCTTCCCCTGCCTTTGCCTGGGCTTACTTTCCTGAACTGGGGCACACACCCACACATAGGGTTGCATTCCTGAAAACATGCCTGTGCAGGCCCCACCACACCCCAACCCCCGTGCTGGCACCCATTCCACCAAGTCTTGGCTGACCCAATGGTTGCCTTTCCTTCCTTGTTCCCTATCCTTCCTCCTTGCCCCTTTTCTTTCCACTTCCCAGTTGGGCACTAGGGTATCACAGAACAGGCCTCTCTCTGGATGGGGTTCAGCCCCTTGACTGCATGGCTGAGGCTCTGCCCTGGCTGATGGCTCTTCTCAAGAGGCCACGGTTGGTTCCACCTGCCTACTTGGGACACAGTGCACTGGAGACCCCCTTCACACTTCACCTCCACTGTGATTCTTGTGCTTTCAGTTTGCTCTCCACTTTCAGCTCCTTCTTTCAATTCTTCCCTGTGTCCTGAAGGCAGGGTGCCTGGGAGCATCAATGCTGCCAACACTTTTACTTTTCCTGTGAGAGTGAGGGGCATTCCCTCACAACCTTCCTTTAATTGCCATTGGAGATTATTACCTCATCCCTCTGGTGTGTGCCCTTCACCTCCCACTTTTAACCTACAGTTCCTGGATTCCTCCCTAGCCTTTCTGAGCCTCGCATGCATGCCCCGGGCTCTTTAGCCCTGACATGGTCAGGGCATCCAAACTTGGCCATGCTTCTCCTTTTTCCTTCTGGATGCCCACCAGGCCTACTGCCCCAGGTGGTTGGTTGGTTTGTCGGTTGGTCAGTCTGGAGCCCTGGAAGGCACTCAGGAGGGACCACTCCTGACAAGGGGCTACCTGGCAGCATGTCCTTTGGTTTCCAGGCAGCTTGTGTTTCCCTTTCACTCCTTGTATATGTTGTATGAGAGACACAGTGAGGCACCCTTGCACAGGGCCCAGGGGCAGGCAGTGTTGGAGCTTGGAGCTTGGAGGTGGCATGGCCATGCTGGTGGTCTTCCCACTCTGACTTTCAGTTTCTCTTAGCTGGCCTAGTGTCTTCAGTGTCCTTGCCATTCTGCTCTTTGGTTAAGGGGGAGGTACAGGTGTAGGAGAAAGCGGTAAGTAGTGTGGTTCAGTTTCCACTCTTCCCCTGCATCATCGACATCTCCTCCCTTCTCTGGTAGTGGAGATCCCTGCCATCCTCCAGAAAACCCCCAAGAACTAAACATAAATACATATACACAATGGAGTATTACTCAGCCATTAAAAAGAATACATTTGAATCAGTTCTAATGAGGTGGATGAAACTGGAGCTGATTATACAGAGTGAAGTAAGCCAGAAAGAAAAACACCAATAC
>SJYT01063535.1:88079-103679 GCA_006410635.1 Cephalophus harveyi
ATTACTTGGCAATGAAACAGCAAGAGAAGCTCAAGGACTTGCAAAAATATCTCTTGACTTTGCATCCCTTACAGCTGTCATGCTTATGGGAGCTCTTAAAGTCCAGAGGTGAGCCAGTAGGAGCCTCCTCAAGTCACGCCCTTCTCCCTTTAGGTTGTCAAGACCAAGGGCATGAAGGGAACAATACACATTTCACTGTATTCTTACAGGCTGTTGCCTCCATATCCAGGAGCCTGGCTAGGCTGGTTTTTAAAATCATTTTCAATTTTTTACTTGTCATTGATCTATTCAGTTTTTCTGTTTTCCTGTTTCAGTCTTGATAGGGTGTACGTTTCTAAGTATTCATTTCTTCTGGATTGTTTATTTTGTTCCCATATATTTGCTTGCATTAATCTTTTATGATTTTTTTTATTTGTGTAGTTTCCATTATAACTTCTTTTTTTAACTTTCTACTTTTATTTATTTGAACCTTTTTTTTTTTCCTTAAGGAGATATCAACTATTACTTTCCTTTTTGGCAAAATATCCAACTGATTTTCATAAAAATTACAGAGAAATTCACCTTGAAATTCATTTGGAACACTCTGATTTTCATAAAAATTACAGAAAACTTCACCTTGAAATTCATTTGGAACACTCTATCATCCATTCCCAGAGTTAATTAATATCCTGTAAATAATCCCTTCTCCATAAAGCAATTGAAAGAAGTTTACAGTGTTGAAATCCTCATTATCCCTTGCACTTGCTAAGGTAACACTCATTTTACAGTTGATAAAACCTAAGAGCTGAGTCTTGAACTTTGTTTGCAACCTTTATGGAGATAACAACATTGTTATTCCTATGATCTATAATCCTCATACATTACTAAAGTCCATTCCTATTGGAAATAAAATTCTTTACCGTAATGGATTTATCCAGTGTATTCTTTACTTTTCCAACTAATGAAAGTATGTACTCAATAGCTTTTTGCCTCTACTTGAGAGCGGAATCAGTTTTCTGGACATTAATGCTTCAGGGTTATACTGAGTGTCCTTATTCTTCACACATCCTGTTAGCTGTTCTGGAAGACATAAAGTTCCATAGAGATTTTACTTTGTTTTCAAATACAGATGATATGCTTTGCTCTCTTTCTCATGCCTCCTCACAGAAAGACAGCATCCACTTGCTAAAGCTTTTAACCTTAAAGTGTCATAATGCTGTGAAAGAAAAACTGCAGGTATCCCAAATCCATGTTTGAGAAAGCTATCTTGAATGCTGCCTCTGAGGCTTGAATTCCTCAGGAAGGGTTTCTGATATTAGAAAAAGGGTTTCAGCTAGATTTAGATAGACTTTAAGTTGCCCTAATTTTTCTAAAACCTCATACAATGCACCAACACCAAGGTTTTCTCTGGTTAGTTGTTGCTGATATTGGATTGCAGTTTCTCTCTTATGGCCAAATGTCCATATTTTTACTCAGCTGTAACTATTTGGACCCAGTTTTATAGAACTAGATCATGAAGCTTTCAAGACCTTAAGGTAGAATTTGATGAACCCACCTAAACTTGGGCATCCTAATTATCATATTCTTTTTTTCCTTTCTCTATATGAAAAGATAGGGGGTGCCCTTGGGGTACTCACCTATAAACAAAGGATTCACCATAGTGTATTATAGCCAGCATCTGGATCCTGTGGCAAAGGGATACCCCATTTGTGTTAGAGTAATTGTGGTCACTGCTTTATTGGTGAACACCAATGAGAAAATTGTGAATTCTTCTTTAACCTTTTTTGTACCTCTTGCAGCAGAAGCACTCCTGAAATCTAATCAGACTCAACCTTTTCTCAAGTAGCTGCTTCACCTCCTTTGAAGTCCTTTTGTTTCTTGCCCTTCACCTAAACATTTTACATTGTAAGAACATTAACCCAACTATTCTTCTCCCCTGCATCACCAACGTATTCTTTCACAACTATTTGATCCCTGGATCAGGAAGATCCCCTGGAGAAGGGCACAGCAATCCACTCCAGTATCTTGCCTGGAGAATCCCACGAACAGAGGATCCTGGCGGGCTACAGTCCATAGGGTTGCACAGAGTCAGACATGAATCAAGCAGACTTAGCACACATGTATGTCTTGATGTAAAATAATTATGGATATTATATACTTATTGCCATTTAATTACCTGTTTTTCCAGTTGTTTTTTTGTAGTTCATTTTCTGTATTTTGTAGTTCAATGATTTTAGTAGTATGCTTGCATTGCTTTCTCATTTGTTTTTGTGTGTGTATCATAGATTTTTGATTTGTGCCTACCATGGGATTCATGTGTGTTGATCTGTTACTATATCTGCTTGTTTTAAACAGGTAGTGCTTGAAATTCAAGCAAGTACTAAAGGACCTAAATTTATTAATATTATTACCTTCCACTATACTTTATGTTTTTGATGTTACATTTTATATCTGTATGTTTGTCCTTTTACTGATTATTACAGTTATATTTGATTTTGTGTTTTATTTTTACTTTTAATTTTCATACTGGCTGATTTAAGAGGTGGAATCTTAGTCTTTGCCATATATTTGCCTTTAGTAGTGAGATTTTTCATTTTGTCTAGGTACTTCTTATTAAAGCCTTTTCTTTTCTACTTAGATAATACATGTTAATATTCTTGTAAGGTGGGTTTAGTATAGAAAAAATCTTATTTATTTCTTCTCAGAGAAGTTCTTTATCTCTTCTTCAGTTCTAAATCATAATCTTGCTGGGTAGATAATCCTAGGCTGCAGGGTTTTTTTTTCATTTTAGCACTTTAAATATTTCATGCCACTCCTTTCCTCCTTGTAAAGTTTGTGCAGAAAAATCAGCTAATAGCCTTATGAGGGGTTCCCTTGTATATAAATCTATTTTTTTCTCTTGCTACCTTTATAATTTTTTTCTTTTTTTTTCCTTTTTAAAAACTTTTATTTTATATTGAAGCATAGTTGATTAACAATGTTGTGTTTCAATTGGATAGCAAAGTGATTCAGTTATATATAAACATGAAGTTATTATTTTTCATTTCCCCCATTTAGATTATTACAGAATATTCAGCAGCATTCCCTGTGCTATACAGTAGGTCCTTGTTGGTTATCTATTTTATATATAGTAGTGTGTACATGTCAATCCCAAATGCCCAATCTATCCCTGCTCTGCACCCTTCCCCCCTGGTAACTATAATGTTGTTCTCTAAGTCTGTGAGTGTGTTTCTGTTTCGTAAATAAGTTCATTCGTATCATTTTTTAAAGATTCTGCATGTAAGCAATAATACTAATATATATTTGTCTTTTTCAGGCTGACTTACTTTATTTAGTATGATAATCTCCAGGTCTTGTTGCTTAAAATGGCATTATTTTGTGCTTTTTAATGGCTAAGTAGTATCCCCTTGTATATGTATACCACATCTTCTTTATCCACTTCTGCTGATGGACATTTAGGGTGCTTACATATCAGGGCTGCAAAAAACATTGTGTGGATGTATCCTTCCAAACCATGTTTTTCTCTGGATATATGTCTAGGAGTGGAATTGCAGTAGCATGTGTTGGCTCTGTTTTTAGTTTTTTGAGGAACTACCATATTATTATTTTCTACTGTGGCTGAACCAATTTATATCCCCTCCAGCAGTGAAAGAAGGTTCCCTTTTTACCACACTCTCTCCAGCATTTAATGGTGTAGACTTTTTAATGATGGTCATTCTGACTGTTGTGAGGTGATGTGTCATTGTAGTTTTTTTTTTTTAATTTATTCATTTTTAATTGGGACATAAATGCTGTACAATTTGGTGTAGTTTACTGCCATACATCAACATGTTTCAGCCATAGGCCTACATATGTCCCCTTCCTCTTGAACCTCCCACTCACTTCCCACCCTATAGCACCCCTCTAGGTTGTCACAGAGCACCAGGTTTGAGCTCCCTGGGTCATACAGCAAATTCCCACTGGCTATCTATTTTACATATACTAAAGTATATGTTTCAGTGCTACTCTTTATTTGTCCTACCTTCTCTTTCCTCATTTCTGTCCAAAAATCTGTTCTCTAAGTCTGTGTCTCCATTGCTGCCATGAAATATGTTCACGAGTACCATATTTCTAGACTGCACATATATGTGTTAATATATAATATTTCTTTTTCACTTTCTGACTTACTTCACTCTGTATAATAAGCTCTATGTCATCCACTTCATTAGAACTGACTCAAATGCATTCTTTTATGACCGAGTAATACTCCATTATATATGTATGTACCACAGCTTCTTTGTCCATTCATTTGTCAGTAGACATCTAGGTTGCTTCCACGTCCTAGCTATTGTAAATAGTGCTGTGATGAACATTGGGGTACATGTGTCTTTTTTTTATATAAATTTATTTATTTTAATTGGAGGTTAATTACTTTACAATATTGTATTGGTTTTGCCATACATCAACATGGATCCATCACAGGTATACACATGTTCCCCATCTTGAACCCCCCTCCCTCCTCCCTCCTCATACTATCCCTGTGGGTCGTCTCAGTGCACCAGCCCCAAGCATCCAGTATCATGCATCTAACCTGGACTGGTGATTTTGAATTATGGTTTCCTCAGTGTATATTTCCAATACTGGGACTGTTGGTTCATGTGGGAGTGGTAGTTTTATTCTCAGTTTTATTGGTGTGAAGTGATACCTCATTGTAGTTTTGATTTGCATTTCTTTAATAATGAGCACTGTTGAGCATCTTTTCATGCATTTATTAGCCATCTGTATCTCTTCTTTGGATAAATGTCTGCTTATCTGCTTAGGGATTTTGCCTACTTTTTTATTAGGTTGTTTGTTATCCTGGTATTGAGCTACATGAGCTGCTTGTATATTTTGGAGATTAATCCTTTGTCAGTTCTTTCATTTGCTGTTCTCGTATTCTGAGGGTTGTGTTTCCACCTTGTTCATAGTTTCTTTTGCTGTGCAAAAGCTTTTAAGTTTAATTAGGTCCCATTTGTTTATCTTTATTTCCATTACTCTAGGAGGTGGGTCATAAAGAATCTTGCCATGATTTATGTCAAGGAATGTACGGCCTATGTTTTCCTCTAAGAACTTCATAGTTTCTGGCCTTATATTTGTGTATGGTGTAAAAGTTCTAGTTTTATTCTTTTACATGTAGCTGTCCAGTTTTCCCAGCACCACTTATTGAAGAGGCTGCCTTTTCTCCATTGTATGATCTTGCCTCCTTTGTCAAAGATAAGGTGCCCATAAGTGCGTGTTTATTTCTGGGCTTTCTATCTTGTTCCATTGGTGTATATTTCTCTTTTTGTGCCAGTACCATACTGTCTTGATGACTGTAGCTTTGTAGTATAGTCTGAAGTCAAGAGAGTTGATTCTTTCAGCTCTGTTTTTCTTTTTCAAGATTGCTGTGGCTTTGTTGTTGTTGTTCATTTGCTCAGTCTTGTCTGACTTTTTGTGACCCCATGAACTGCAGCATGCCTTTCTTCATTTGGGTCTTGTGTTTTTCCATACAAATTGTGAAAAATTTTGTTGTAGTTCTATTTTGGAAGTCCTAGCCATAGCAATCCAGAGAAGGCAATGGCAACCCACTCTAGTACTCTTGCCTGGAAAATCCTATGGACGGAGAAGCCTGGTAGGCTGCAGTCCATGGGGTCGCTAGGAGTCAGACACAACTGAGCGACTTCACTTTCACTTTTCAATTTCATGCATTGGAGAAGGAAATGAAAACCCACTCCAGTGTTCTTGCCTGGAGAATCCCCAGGATGGGGGAGCCTGGTGGGCTGCTATCTCTGTTGTCGCACAGATTCGGACACGACTGAAGCGACTTAGCAGCAGCAGCAGCAGCAATAGCAATCAGAGAAGAACAAGTATAAGAAGAAGCCAGACTGGAAAAGAAGTAAAACTCTCACTGTGTGCAGATGGCATAATAGTATACATGCTGCTGCTGCTGCTAGGTCACTTCAGTCATGTCCGACTCTGTGCGACCCCATAGACGGCAGCCCACCAGGCCCCCCCATCCCTGGGATTCTCCAGGCAAGAACACTGGAGTGGGTTGCCATTTCCTTCTCCAATGCATGAAAGTGAAAAGTGAAAGTGAAGTCACTCAGTCGAGTCCGACTGTTAGCGACCCCATGGACTGTAGCCCACCAGGCTCCTCCATCCATGGGATTTTCTAGGCAAGAGTACTGGAGTGGGGTGCCATTATCTTCTCCACATAGAAAATCCTAAAGATGAAGGTAACCAAAAAATTGCTAGGGCTAATCAGTGAATGTAGTAAAGTTACTAGATACAAAATTAATGCACAGAAATCCCTTGTATTCCTATACACTAACAATGAAAAATCATAAAGAGAAATTAAGGAAACAATCTAATTCACCATTTCTACAAAAGAATAAAATACCTAGGAATAAACCTACCTAAAGACCTATATGCAGAAAACTATAAGATACTGATGAAAGAAATAGAAGACAACACTAACAGATGGAAAGATATACCATGTTCTTGGATCAAAAGAATCAATATTGTAAAAATGACTATACTACCCAAAGCAATCTATAGATACAATGCAAACCCTATCAAACTATAAATGGTATTTTTCTCATTGTAGTTTTGGTTTGCATTTCTCTAACTGTTAGTGATGTTAAGCATCTTTTCTGTGCTTCTTGGCCATCTGTATGTGTTCTTTGCAGAAATATCTATTTAGGTCATCTGCTTTTTTTTTTTTTTACTGAGTTGTGTCTGTATGAGATTTATTGAGCCGCATGAGCTCTTTGTAAATTTTAGGGAATAATCCCTGTTAGTTGCTTCATTTGCAAATATTTCTTCCATTCTTTAGTTTTCCTTAATGATTTCCCTATCTGTGCAAAAGTTCCTGAGTTTAATGAGGTCCAAATTGTTTCTTTTCATTTTTCTTTTTATTTTTCTAGGAGGTGGGTTCACCAAGATATTACTGCAGTTTATGTCAGAGTGTTTTGCTTGGGTTTGCTTCTAAGAGTTTTATAATATTCCACCCAACCTTTAGGTCTTTCATTCATTTTGAGTTTATTTTCATGTAGGGTGTTAGTGAGTGTTCTAATTTCATTCTTTTACATGTAGCTGTCCAGTTTTTCCAGCACTTATTGAAGGGATTGTCTTTTCTGCATTGTATATTCTTAACCTCCTTTGTCATAGATTAATTGGCCATGGATGTGTGATTTTATTTTCAACTTTCTTTTTGTTCCATTAATCTATTTTTCTGTTTCTATGTCAGTACCATACTCTTTTGATAACTGTAGCTTTGTAGTAGAGTCTGAAGTCAGGGAGCCTGATTTCCTCCAGCTCTGATTTTCATTCTTAAGATTACTTTGTCTCTTCAGAGTCTTTCATACCTCCATACAAATTTTAATGTTTTTATTCCAGTTCTGTTAAAAAAACCATTGATAATTTGATAGGGATTGCAATGATTCTGTAGATTCTTTTGGGTAGTATAATTATTTTGACAATATTGATTTTTCTGATTCAGGAGCATGGTATATCTTTTCATTTGTTTGTGTCATCTTTAGTTTCTTTCATTGGGATCTTATAGTTTTCAGCATACTGGCCTTTGCCTCATTAGACTGGTTTAATCCTAGACATTTTACTGTTTTTGCTATGATGGTAAATGTGATTGTTTCTTTTATTTCTCTGTCTAATCTTTCATTGTTAGTGTATAGAAAAGCAACAGATTTGTTTGTATTAATTTTAAATCCTGCAGCTTTACTCAGTTCACTGATGAACTCCACTAGTTTTCTTGTGCCATCTTTTGGGATTTTCTATGTATAGTTTAAAGCCTTCAACAAACAGTGACAGTTTTACTTCTGATTTTCCAATTAGCAATGCTTTTATTTCTTTTTCTCTGATTGCCTTGGCAAGGACTTCCAAAACTCTGTTGAATAAAACTGATGAGGGTGGTCATCCTTGTCTTGTTCCTCATCTTAGAGGAAATGCTTTCAGCTTTTCACCATTGAATATAACGTTAGCTGTAGGTTTGTCATATATGGCCTTTATTATGTTGAGGTAGGTTTCCTCTATGTCCACTTTCTAGAGAGTTTATCATAATTGGGTGTTGAATTTTGTCAAAAGGTTTTTCTCTATTTGCATGCTCATATGGTTTTTGCCTTTCAATTTATTGATACAGTATATCACACTGGCTGATTTGCAAAATCAATATTTAAAAATCTTTGTATCCCTGAGGAAAAGTCCACTTCATCATGGTGTCTGATTATTTTAATGTATTGTTGGATTTGGATTCCAGTATTTTGTTGAGAATCTTTGCATCCATATTCATCACTGATATTGGCCTGTGATTATCTTTTGTGTTATCTTTGTTTCGTGTTGATATCAGGGTGATGGTGGCCTCATAGAATGAATTTGAAAGTATTACTTGTTTTCAAATTTTTGGAATAGTTTCAGATGGGTAGGTGTTAACTCTTCTATAAATGTTTGATAGACTTAACCTCTGAAACCACTTTTGTTCATTGGAAGTTTTAAAGTCATACTTTCAATATCAGTACTTGTGATTGGTCTATTCATATTTTCTAGTTCTTGGTTCTGTCTTGGGAGACTGTACTTTTCTAAGAATCTGTCCATTTTTTCCTGGTTGTCCATTTTATTGACTTACAGTTACTTGTAGTATCTTATGATCCTTTGTATTTCTGTGACATCCATCGTAGCTTCTCCTTTTTCATTTCTAATGTTATTGATTTGAGCCTTCTCCCTCTTTTCTTGATAAATCTGGCTATAGGTTTATCAGTTTTCTTTTCAGAGTCAGATTGTAGTTTCATTGATCTTTTCTATTGTTTTCTCCATCTCTATTTCTCTGATCTCTTCTCTAATCTTTATGATTTCTTTCCTTTTACTATTTTGGGGCTTTGTTTTTTTCTCTTCCCCTAGTATCTTTAGGCATAAAGTTAGGCTGTTTATTTGAGATTTTTCTTGTTTCCTGAAGTAAGGTTGTATATAACTTCCTGGTTAGAACTGCTTTGCCACATCCCATAGGTTTTGGATAATTGTGCTTTCATTTTCTTTTGTCTCTGTGTATTTTAAAAAATTTTCTTTGATTTCTTCAGTGATCCATTGGTTGTTTAGTTGTATATTGCTTCCCCTCCACATATTTATAGTTTTTACAGTTTATTTTTCCTTGCAGTTGATTTCTAATTTCAATAATTCTGTGATCAGAAAAAGATTCTTGATAAGATTTCAATTTTCCCACTGAGTCCAAAAGACTTATTTACATCTGTGTCTCCTTTGCTGCCCTGTAAGTAAGATCATTGGTACCACCTTTCTAGATTTCATATATATGTGTTAATATATGGTATTTGTCTTTCTCTTTCTGACTTATTTCACTCTGTATAATAGGCTCTAGGTTCATCCACCTCATTAGAATTAACTCAAATGAATTCCATTTTATAGCAAAGTAATATTCCATTGTGTATATGTAACACAACTTCCTTATCTATTCACCTTCCAAAGGACATCTAGGTTGCTTGCATGTCCTAGCTTTTGTAAATAGTGCTGGAATGAACATTGGGCACATATGTATTTTTCAATTCTGATTTCCTCAGGGTATACGCCCACTAGCAGGATTGCTGGGTCATATGGTAGTTTTATTCCTAATTTTTTAAGGAATCTCCATACTGTTCTCCATAGTGATTTTATCAGTTTATATTGCCACCAACAGTGTAAAAGTGTTCCCTTTTCTCCACATCCTCTCCATCATTTATTGTTTATAGACTTTTTGATTATGGCCATTCTGACCAGTGTGAGATGATTCCTCATTGTGTTTTTGATTTGCAGTTCTCTAATTATGAGTGATGTTGAGCAGCCTTTCATGTGTTTATTAGCCATCTGTGTGTATTCTTTGGAGAAATGTCTGTTTAGGTCTTCTGCTTACCTTTTGATTGGGTTGTTCATTTTTCTGGTATTGAGCTGCATGAGCTGCTTATATATTTTGGAGATTAATTCTTTGTCAGTTGTTTCATTTGCTATTATTGTCTCCTATTCTGAGGGCTGTCTTTTCACCTTGCTTATAGTTTCCTTTTTTGTGCAAAAGGTCAGTGGTAGAAGAAGAGTGTGGGATGATTTGAGAGAATAACATTGAAACATAGACATTACAATATGTAAAATATATGACCAGTGCAAGTTTGATGTGTGAAGCAGGCCACCCTAAGCTGGTACTCTGTGACAACCTGGAAGGATAGGGTTGGAAGGGAGGTGGAGGGGGTTCAGGATGTTGGAGACACATGTATACCTATGGCTAATTCATACTGATATATGGCAAAACCATCACACTCTTTTAATTAGCTTATATATAAAATAAATATTTTAAATGATTTCAACTTTCTTAAATTTACCAATGCTTGATTTGGGTCCCAAGATGTGATCTATCCAGAAGAATGTTCTGTGTACAATTGAAAAGAAAGTGTATCCCTCTGCTTTTAGATGCAATATCCTATAAGTATCAGTTAAGTACATCTGATCTAATATGTTATTTAAAGCCTGTGTTTTCTTATTGATCTTCTGTGTGACTGATCTTCCGTGTTGAAAGTGGGATGTTAACGACAAAAGTGCCACTATTATTGTGTTACTGTTGACTTCTTGTTTAATGGCTATTAGCTTTTGCCTCATACATTGGGATTTTATGTTGGGTGCATGCATGCATGCTCAGTTACTTCAGTCATGTCTGACTCTTTGTGATCCTACGACTGTAGGCTGCCAGGCTCCTCCATGGGATTCTCCAGTTAAGAATACTGGAGTGGGTCACCATGCCTTTCTTCAGGGGATCTCTCCCACCCAGAGATCAAATCCAGGTCTCCTGCATCTTCTGCATTGCAGGTGGATTCTTTATGTTGAGCCACTGGGGAAGCCCATGTTGGGTGCATATATGTTTTCAATTTACAATCTTCTTCTCGAATTGACCCCTTGATTTTTATGTAGTTTCCTTCTTTGTCTCTTATAACAGTTCATTTTAAGGTTTATTTTGTCTTATGACAGCATATATATGGGTCTTACTTTTGTATCTATTCAGCCGGTCTGTGTATTTTGATGGAACAGTTAATCTATTTACATTTAAGGTATTTGTTGATATGTATGTTTCTGCCACCCTTTTGTTAATATATATGTTTGCATTGCCATTTTGTTAGTTTTGTTAATTTTTTTCAATTTGTTTTGTAGGCCTTTTTCTTTCCTTCCTCTTTTGTTCTCTTCTGTTTTGATTTGATGATTAAACTTAGTTTTGTGTTTAGAGTGTTTGCTTTCTTTTTTGTATGTATATCTAGTGTGGATTTTCAGTTTGTGGTTACCATAAAGTATTAATATAGCAGTCTATATATAAATGGGATTGTTTTAAATTATTGGTCTTTAATTTATTTTTTAATTGAGGGATAATTGCTTTACAATATTGTGTTGGTTTCTAACATACAACAATGCAAATGAGACTTAACTATATATATATATAACTTCTGCAATGCAGAAGATGCAGAAAATCTGGATTTGATCCCTGAGTGGGGGAGATCCCCTGTAGAAAGGCATGGCAACCCACTCCAATATTCTTACCTGGAGAACCCCATGGACAGAGGAGCCTGGCAAGCTACAGTCCATAGGATCGCAAAGAGTCAGACACGACTAAAGCAACGTGTGTGTGTGTGTGTGTGTGTGTGTGTGTGTGATATCTTGAGCTTCCCTCCAACCCCATCCCCCATCCCACTCCTCTAGGTCATCACAGTGCCAGACTGGACTCCCTGTGTTATATAGTAGCTTTCCATTAGCTATCTGTTTTATACATGGTATTGCATATGTGTCAATGCTGCTTTCTCAATTTGTCCTATTCTCTCCCTTCCCCACTGTGTCCACAAGTCTGTTTACTACATCTGTGTCTTGTTTCCTTCCATGCAGATAGGTTCATCTGTACTGTTTTCTAGATTCTACATGTATGCTTTACTGTATGATATTTGTTTGTTTGTTTGTTTTCTTTCTGACTTCCTTCATTCTGTGTAGCAGGCTATATGTTCACCCATCTCAGTTCAACTGATTCACATTTATTCCTTTTTTATGGCTGAGTGATATTCCACTGTATATACATACCACGACTTCTTTATCCATTCATCTGTCAATTTACTTGTGTTACTTTCATGTCTTGGCTATTGTAAATAGTGCTGCAATAAACACTAGGGTACATATGTCTGTTTGAATTGTGGTTTTCTCAGGATATATGTGGAGAAGAAAATGGCAACCCACTCCAGTACTCTTGCCTGGAAACTCCCATGGATGGAGCAGCCTGGTAGGCTGCAGTCCATGGAGTCGCGTAGAGTCGGACATGACTGAGTGACTTCACTTTCACTTTCCATTTTCATGTGGAGAAAGAAATGGCAACCCACTCCAATGTTCTTGCCTGGAGAATCCCTGGGATGGGGGAGCCTAGTGAGCTGCCGTCTATGGGGTCACACAGAGTTGGACACGACTGAAGTGACTTAGCAGTAGCAGCAGCAGCAGGAGGGTATATGCCTGGTAGTGGGATTTCTGAGTCATATGGTAGTTTTCTAAGGAACTCACATACTTTTTTCCATTGTGGCTGTATCAGTTTATATATATTCTTACCAACATTGCAAGAGTGTTCCCTTTTCTCCACATCCTCTCCAGCATTTATTATTTGTAGATTTTTTTTTTTTTGATGATGGTCATTCTGTTTGTGTTTTAATTTTAAATACATTTCCAGTATCCTGCATTTGTACTCTCCTCACAATTGCTTCTTTTTATATCATATTTTTGTGTAGTTAATTTCCTAACTTTATTCTTGTCTTTATCCATCAACTTTTTTATTTGTAATGGTCTTACTTTTTGTAGCAGACTTTTCTTTTCTATTTACAGAATTTCCTTTAGCATTTGTTGCAAATGTAGTTTGGTGTTGCTGACTTCTCTTAACTTTTTCTTGTCTATAAACTTTTGAGTTCGCTGTTGCATCTTAATATGCGTCTTGCTAGGTAGAGTATTCTTGGTTTGTAGGTTTTTCCCTTTGATCACTTTAAATAAACCATGCCATTCCCTTCCACCTGCAAAGTTTCTACTGGGAAATCAGCTGATTACCTTATGGAGTTCCCTGGTATGGTATTTGTTGCTTTTCCTTTGTTGCTTTTAATATCTTTTCTTTGTTTTTATTTTTTGTCACTTTGACTAAAATGTAACTCTCTGTTCCTCCTTGAGTTTATCCTGCCTGAGGTTCTTTGTGCTGCTTATACCTAGGTAACTGTTTCCTTTCCCATGTGGGGAAAGTTTTCAGCTATTATCTCTCCAAGTATTTTTTCAAGTCATTTCTCTCTCTCTTCTCCTTCTGGGATCCCTATAATGCAAATGTTCATATATTTAATGTTCTTCTAGAGGTCTCTTAGACTGTCATTATCTTTTTCTCATTCTTTATTCTGTTCCACAGCAGTCGTTTCCACCATTCTATCTTCTAGCTCACTGCTTTTCTGTTCTTATCCCTCAGTTCCTCTGATATTGATTCTTTCTAGTATATTTTTAATTTAACTATTGTATTGTTCATCTTTTTGTTTGTTTTTTTTTTTATTTTTATTGAAAGATAATTGCTTTACAGAGTTTTGTTGTTTTCTGTCAAACCTCAACATGAGTCAGCCATAGGTATACATATATCCCCTCCCTTTTGAAACTCCCTCCCATCTCCCTCCCCATCTCACCCCTCTAGGTTGATACAGAGCCCCTGTTTGAATTTCCTGAGCCATACAGCAAATTCCTGTTGGCTCTCTATTACATATGATAATATAAGTTTCCATGTTACTCTTTCCATACATCTCACCCTCTCCTCTCCTCTCCCCATGTCCATAAATCTATTCTCTATGTCTGTTTCTCTACTGTTGCCCTGTAAATAAATTCTTCAGTACCATTTTTATAGATTCCATATATATGTGTTAGAATATGGTTAGAATACAGTATTTATCTTTCTCTTTCTGACTCACTTCACTATGTATAATAGGTTCCAGGTTTATCCACCTCATTAGAACTGACTCAAATGCATTCCTTTTTATGGCTGAGTGCTGCGATTCATGGGGTCGCAAAGAGTCAGACATGACTGAGCGACTGAACTGAACTGAACTGAACTGAATATTCCATTGTGTATATATACCACAACTTCTTTATCCATCATCTATTGATGGACATCTAGGTTGTTTCCATGTTCTAGCTATTGTAAATAGTCCTGCGATGAACAATGGGATACACGTGTCTCTTTCAATTTTGGTTTCCTCAGGGTATATGCCTAGGAGTGGGATTGCTGGATCATATGGTGGTTTTATTCCTAGTTTTTTAAGGAATCTCCATGCCATCTTCCATAGTGGCTGTATCAATTTACATACCAGTCAAAAGTACAAGTGTGTTCACTTTTCTCCACACCCTTTCCAGCATTTACTGTTTGTAGACTTTTTGATGAGGGCCATTCTGACCGGTGTGAGGTGATATCTCATGGTTTTGATGTGCATTTCTCTAATAATGAGCAATGTTGAGCATCTTTTCATGTGTTTGTTACCCATCTGTATGTCTTCTTTGGAGAGATGTCTGATTAGGTTTTTCTCCCACTTTTTGATTGGGTTGTTTGCTTTTCTGGTATTGAATTGTATGAGCTGCTTGTATATTTTAGAAATTAATCCTTTGTTAGTTGTTTCATTTGCTATTATTTTCTTCCATTCTGAGGGTTGCCTTTTCACTTTGCTTATAGTTCCTTTGTTTGCTTTTAGTCCTTCTGCATCTTTGTTAAGCATTTTTTGGATCTTCACAATCTGTACCTCCATTCTTTTCCTGAGATTTTGGATTATCTTCACTATCATTACTCTGAATTATTTTTCAGCATATTGCCTATTTCCACTTCATTTAGTTGTTCTTCTAGGGTTTTATCTTGTTCTTTCATTTGGGATATATTCCTCCCTTCATTTGGGATATATTCCTCTTTCATCTTTTTTTTGTGTAACTTTCTGTGATTGCAGTTTCTTTTCTGCGAGCTGTTGGATTGTAGTTCTTGCTTCTATTGTCTACATTCTGTTGGATGAGGCTGTCTAAGGGGCTTTTGCAGGCTTCTTGGTGAGAGGATCTGGTTCCTTCCTGCTGGTGGTTGGAGCTGGGTCCTGTCTCTCTGGTTGGCAGAGCTCTGCTCAGGAAGGCTTTACCAAGCCTGTGAGCTGATATGTGGCACTCTGTTTCCTCCCTGTTGGTTGTTTGGCCTGAGACATCCCAGCACTGAATCCTACAGGCTGTTAGGTGAGGCTAGGTCTTGAGTAGAAAATGGTGTTCTGCAGGAAAGCTTGTACCAATGAGTACTTTCCAGAACTATTGTCTACCAATGTCTTTGTCCCTGCAGACAGTTCTTAGAATGCAAAATATTAATGACCAATAATGATAGTTAATTAACTTCCTTATTAATCATGGAAGTACAATTCAAGATATCTTTTTTAGCACATCACATTTGCAACAATCAAAAATCTATGTAATCTGTTTTAGGGAGGATGTGGTGATATATACACTGGTTATGAGAGTGTGTATTTTTATATTAGCAGCATTAAAACTTCAAAAAGTGTGTACTCTTTGACACATAATTTACCTATGGAA
>SJYT01063538.1:0-65046 GCA_006410635.1 Cephalophus harveyi
GTTATTTTCCTACTTCAGCTAATACAGCTGAATATTAATACTTTATTTATTTTCCATACAATATTTCAGCTGTCAACACAAGTTCTTCAAAGATTTCTTCCAGGTCTTTGATTAAATCTTACAGTCCTAAGTAATTTTATTAGATCTGCCTTCATCTCTTTATTCTAGAGATATACTATAGATCAAGTGGTTGAATAATGAAGTTAACATGGAATAGAACAGACTCAAACTTTTCTGCTTCTCTTGGATTCCCTGCTGTTGGACTCACATATACAATCACAATAGAGCCATAGAATAGGGACATCACAGTCAGATGGGAGGCATAGGTAGAGAAAGCCTTCAACCACCTATCTGCTGAGAGGACTCTAAACCAAGCTCTGATCACCAGGGTATAGGAGCTGGTAATGAAGAGTAAGGGAGAAAAAATGGTGACTGAGTTACAGGTAGCACAGATGATCTCAGTGAGAGGAGTTGGCATAAGGACAACTTTATGAGATCTGGTTCACATAGGAAGTGATCAGTTTTATTGAGACAAAAGAACTGGAGCTGAGAGATTAGGTTAATAGACAAGAGGAAGTACAAGAAGCAACGCACGCAGCAGCAGGCTCCCATACTGATATAGCATTGTACCGTCATGACAGTGGGGTAGTGGAGGGGCGGGCCGATGGCAAGGTACCTGTCAAAGTCCATGGCAGACAAGCAGGTCTCGGTGGTGCCCGTGGAGAATAAGCAGAACATCAGGAAGCAGCCAGAGAAAGAGATGGTGTTGGTCTCAGAGAGGTTAGTGAGCATATTGGACACAGAAGTGACATACCACGTACCACAGAGTTTAGGTTTCTAATTGAATTTCACAAGTTTCTTTACACAACTAGACTGCCAATTTTTCTCTAATAAAAGAACAAATAAACACAGCTTTATTAACATTTTATTAATTTAATTAGTTCTTCCTCCTCCAGAAAGTTATTTTTCTACTTCAGCTAATACAGCTGAATATTAATACTTTATTTATTTTTCATATTATATTTCAGCTTTCAACACAAGTCCTTCAAAGATTTCTTCCAGGTCTTTGATTAAATCTTACAGTCCTAAGTAATTTTATTATATCTTCCCTCATCTCTTTATTCTAGAGATATACTATAGATCAAGTGGTTGAATAATGAAGTTAACATGGAATAGAACAGACTCAAACTTTTCTGGTTCTCTTGGATTCCCTGCTCTTGGACTCACATATACAATCACAATAGAGCCATAGAATAGGGACATCACAGTCAGATGGGAGGCATAGGTAGAGGAAGCCTTAAACCATCTATCTGCTGAGAGGACTCTAAACCAAGCTCTGATCACCGGGGTATAGGAGCTCGTAATGAAGAGTAAGGTAGAAAAAATGGTGATTGAGTTACAGGGAGCACAGATGATCTCAGTGACAGGAGTTGGCATAAGGACAACTTTATGAGATCTGGTTCACATAGGAAGTGATCAGTCTTACTGAGACAAAAGAACTGGAGCTGCGAGATTAGGTAAATAGACAAGAGGAAGTACAAGAAGCAACGCACGCAGCAGCAGGCTCCCATATTGATATAGCATTGTACCGTCATGACAGTGGGGTAGTGGAGGGGCCGGCCGATGGCAAGGTACCTGTCAAAGTCCATGGCAGACAAGCAGGTCTCAGTGGTGCCCGTGGAGAATAAGCAGAACATCAGGAAGCAGCCAGAGAAAGAGATGGTGTTGGTCTCAGAGAGGTTAGCAAGCATATTGGACACAGAAGTGACATACCATGTACCACAGAGTTTAGGTTTCTAATTGAATTTCACAAGTTTCTTTACACAACTAGAAGCATTTAAATTGTAAAATTCCAAAGAGCTGTATAACTCGCATGATATTTTCTAGAAAACCATGCCTCCTAGATAAGTACTAGATTCTTTTTAGAGTGGTGGCTCAGATGGTAAAGAATCTGCCTGCAATGCGGGAGAGCCAGGTTCAATCCCTGGGTCAGGAAGATTCTCTGGAGGAGGGTATGGCAACCCACTCCAGTACTCTTGCCTGGAGAATCCCATGGACAGAGGAGCCAGGTGGGCTAGAGTCCACGGGGTCACAAAGAGTTGGACACGACTGAGCGATTGCACTTTTTTCCACTTTCAATCCTTTATCAGCAACATTCTGAAGGAAGATTTAAAGGATGAAGCCTTATTTTTTTTTTTTTTCCAGGAAAACACCTTTACTGGATTATTGGATTTACCTGGAGTCTAGTCGCTAAGGAATTTAGTGTGTTTCCCCTGTCTTCTTTTCTTTACCCAAGAGATTTCCTCATGTGAAAGAAGTGAATGGATAGTTGAATAGCCACTATAATTCCATCTTATCCTGCATTAATAAGCACATTTTTTGCTGCAATTTGGTCACCATCAAAATTGCCCTTATTATAACTTCTTAACTATTTAAGTTAAGTTAAGTTGCTCAGTCGTGTCCGACTCTTTGCAACCCCATAGACTATAGCCCATCAGGCTCCTCCGCCCATGGGATTCTCCAGGCAGGAATCCTGGAGTGGGTTGCCATTTCCTTCTCCAGGGGATCTTCCCGACCCAGGGATCGAACCCAGGTCTCCCGCATTAGAGGCAGACGCTTTAGCCTCTGAGCCACCAGGGAAGCTATAGTAAGCTATAGTAAATCTTTTTTAGATACAATTTGATATTTTATATGTATTTAAAGAAAAGAACTTTATTACCACACATTATTTAATTATTATAGTCATTTCATTAATTCTCCATTTTCCACAATTTGCCTACTTTCTTTTATATAGGTAATTTATTTCTCATTCTTTTTTTTTCTTAGATATGAAACCAGCATCACAGTGATAAGGTAAAAAGATAAGTTGGACTTCATTAAAATTCAAAACTTCAAAGAGCAATCATAAAAGTAAAAAGTAACTCACAGATTGATAAAAGATATTTGCAAATTATTTATCTAATAAGTGACTTATATCCAGAGTATATGTAAAGACCTCTACAGTTGAGAATTAGAAAGATGAATAGGCTAATATTTTAAAAATCATCAAGGCTTTGAATATATATTTCCCAGTGAGGACATGCAAATGGCCAATAAGCACACTGAAAGATAATCAGCATCCTTATCATTAGGGAAGTGCAAGTGAGCACCATAATAAGATACCTCTTCATATATACAAGGATAGCTAAAGGACAGAAAAAAAAAGAAAGCAAACAAGTGTTGGTGAGGATACAGAAAAACTGAACCCACACATTTCATACTATGCTGATATGATAGTAAAGATGGCACAGTCCCTTNTGGCCAATAAGCACACTGAAAGATAATCAGCATCCTTATCATTAGGGAAGTGCAAGTGAGCACCATAATAAGATACCTCTTCATATATACAAGGATAGCTAAAGGACAGAAAAAAAAAGAAAGCAAACAAGTGTTGGTGAGGATACAGAAAAACTGAACCCACACATTTCATACTATGCTGATATGATAGTAAAGATGGCACAGTCCCTTCGGAAAATAGTCTGACAATTCCTCAAAATGTTAAATAGTTAACATATGACACAGCGATTCCTTTCCCTGGAGTAAACCCCACAAAGTGAAAATATATGTTCATACAAAAACTTCTTCATGTATAACTCATAATAGACCAATGATGGAAACAACTCAAAGGTCCATCAACTATTGAATAGATAAAATGTGGGTGTATCCATACTAAGAAATGCTATTCAGCCATAAAAAGGAATAAAGTACAGATAAACATGCCCAGCAAAAATGAATCTTGTACACATTATATTAAGTGAAACAAGTTGGCACAAAAGGTCACATATATTGTATGATTCCATTTATATGAAATTTTGAGAATAAACAAATTTATAGAACAGAAAGTAGATTAATTGTTTCCAAGGACTGGAGAGAGGAAGGATGGGGGAGTAATAACTAATGGATTCATGGTCTTTTTGTGGAATGAGGAAAATTCTGGCTGACAGTATGAGTTGCTATTATTCTTGACATAGTTAGCAAAGCAAATCTAGCAATTTCTCTAATTGCAGCAATACCTGAGGGTCACTGGCTGTTATCTCTAGCTTGTAGAATGCACAAATGATGTATCAGGAAAAGGCAGTGTATGGTTTATTTTATAGATAATTTATTTTAAAAATAATTATTAAATTAAACATATAATGGAGAAATAATGGCAACTATCTGGATCCAAATTCTGAGTATTTAAATCTTGGTAGGAAAGTGAAGTACAATTATGATAAATGAATTTTTATAAAGAAGTTAATTAATTTTGTTATGTCTTTAATATTGACATAGAAATTAAAATTTAAATGTTGTTTTGTAAATTTAGCATGACTTTTGACTTACCAGAGAAATATTGGAGAAGGAAATGGCAACCCACTCAAGTATTCTTGCCTGGAGAATCCCATGGATGGAGGAGCTCGGTGGGCTACAGTCCATGGGTCGCAAAGAGTCAGACACGACTGAGCGACTTCAATTTCACTTTGACTTACCAGAGAAATATTAGTAATAAATATTTGATTATTGTGTATACATGTGTAGCTGATATGGTAACATCAATATTTTAGTATTAAGTCTGAATGCCAGGAAGAAGACTGATTATTTTTCTTTGATTTTTTTATTTGAATATGAAAAAATTTTACTATTAATGTAAATTTTCTCAAACAATAAAAAAATGGACAGATGGCCACAGTTAATTTAATAAACATCTAATTACATTTGACTATGTTCTTCTCCATCCCTCAAATATATTTGTCTAATGTGGTTAATACAATTGAATGATAATCTTTCAATCATTTAGTTCACATATATTATTTCAGCTGCACGCACAAGTTCTTCACAGATTTCTGCCAGGCCTCTGCCTAAATCTCACAGTCTTAAATAATTTTCTCAGAGCATCCTTCATCTCTTTATTCCGGAGACTATAGATCAAGGGGTTGAACAGTGGAGTTAGCACTGAATAAAACAAAGTCACATATTTCTGAATCCCGGCTGGATTGCCTGCTGTGGGGCTCACATATACGACCATAATAGAGCCATAGAACAGAGACACTACAGCCAGATGGGAGCCACATGTAGAGAAAGCCTTCTGCCGGCCTTCTGCTGAGGGGACCCTGAGCACAGCTCTGATCACCAGGGTGTAGGAGCTAGTAATGAAGAGTAAGGTGGAGAAAATGAGGACTGAATTGTAGATGGCACAGGTGATCTCAGTAACAGGAGCTGGCGCACAAGACAGCTTTATAAGGGGTCCTGGGTCACATAGGAAGTGATCAATTTTATTGAGACAACAAAAGGGCAGTTGAGAGATTAGATATATAGGCAAGAGGAAGTACAAGAAGCCACACACCCAGCAGCAGGCTCCCATTCTGATGCAGCGTTGCACTGGCATGACAGTGGGGTAGTGAAGGGGCCTGCAGATGGCAAGGTACCTGTCAAAGGCCATAGCAGACAAAAAGAAGGTCTCAGTGGTGCCCATGGAGAAGAAGAAGTAGAACTGCAGAAAGCAGCCAGAGAAGGAGATGGTGTTGGTCTCAGAAAGAAAGGTGGCTAGCATATTAGGGACAGTGGAGGTGATAAACCAGATCTCTAGGAAGGAAAAATTGGCCAACAGGATGTACATTGGAGTTTGCAGTTGATGGTCGCACCTCACAGCACAAATAATGCACAGATTTCCAATGAGTGTCAGAATATATGTCCCAGAAAAAACTGAGAAACAGAGGATCCGAATTCCCCAAGTATAAGGGAAGCCTAAAAGGATGAATTTACTCACAGAGCTAGAGCAATTCTCCACATGAGTATACTTATTTGTTTTCAAAGCTGCAAAAGAATGACAGATTTCCACATTAGAACTGGCCTTACCAAACATTACTCATTAGGGCAGCTGACTTGCTTTGAGCCACATTACTCTGTGCTGTACTCAGTTGCATCCAACTCTTTGGTACCAGATTCATCTGTCCATGGGATTCTCCAGTCTAGAACACTGGAGTGGGTTGCCGTGCCCTCCTCCAGGAGAGCTTCCCGACCCAGGGACTGAACACAGATCTCCCGCATTGCAGGCAGATTCTTTACTGTCTGAGCTACCAGGGAAGCTCAAGAATACTGGAGTGGGAAGCCTATCCCTTCTCCAGTGGATCCTCCTGACCCAGGAATTGAATCGTGGTCTCCTGCATTGCAGGCAAATTCCTTACCAGCTGAGCTACCTACCATATACAGAGATGTTACCATGATTTTCAAGTATTCATATTCCTATTCTGGATATAATAAAAACAAAAGTGAACAAAGAGCTTTCCTAATTTCCTATAGCTAAAAAAGTGTTGACAATAAGTAAAATGTATAAGGACTTACTATTTTAAATAATACTGAAAAAAAACACAGATTCCCCTCCTCTTCCCCCCCAAAAAAACAAACAAAAACACAGCCAAGTTTACTCAATGTTTGTGACATACAAAGGCATTAAAGATAATGCTATTCAATATTCTTTGTTCTATTAGTGAGAAATGCGTCAAGTTGAATTAAGGACAATATCAATAGATCTAAATCCTTTATAAAACTTTAAAATTTTTTGAGTTAGGTTATGAGAAATATTCCTATATCTTTTTAAGAATAGATTATAAGTCAATATTAAAATGAAAATTTACAAGAGTTCACATTTCAATTCCTCCCTTCAGTAAAAAAACACTCTCAAAAATACATGTTAAGTAAGTATCAACTATTAAACGATGTCATGTTTACTTATCCTCACAAAGAATGTCCTAAATTTTGCAATCTCAAGTACAAATAAAATTCCTTGTCTGCTGCTCATTAAAAGTAACAGAAAGTACAGGGGATAGACTTTTCTGAAAGAAGGAGTATCCATTCATTTTCTGGAATTTTCCCTGATTTCAGATCAGAACACCCTTATATAGAGTCGGGATAAAAAGGAGCACCTGGCAAGATCCTTTAAGAGTTTTAGCAAATGTTTGAAGTAACACTTTTTATAAGCTCTCATATAAAATCTCAGCTATGATTCTGGAGAAATAGTACTTTTATAATTCACATATTAAGCTATCAAACAAGAAAGGGTAGAAGAAAGAAATAAGGAGAGCTCAGACACATGTGAGCTTTACCTTACCTGAAGATACAAGGTGAATATCATAGAATTCTGTATTGTTGAATGCCATTTTCCACATCTGAGTATACAGAAAGACCAAATACAACAGTTTTCTCATATCTCAGAAAAACCAGATATAGTAGTGTTCCATGAATTATTGTGGGAATTAATATGAATTGCTGAATAGGCTTTTAGGAACAACATTATGGGATTAAGAAGTCAGTCATGGGTACTCTTCAGGTTTGCCCTCTGTAGTTCTCCCATTTTATATAAACTGTAAAGGCAAAGTGACAGTGGCAAAGAAAATCATGGTCTAGACAGAGTCAAATGAAGAATTTAAATATTGTTCCCTTTTATGTTCTGTACAGGCCATCTTTGGAAATTGTCCTCTAGAGAGGGAATTCATAACACAGTAGTTCTGTTGAACCTGGTTTCCTATTTTGTTCTTTATTCAGCGTGCTGGATTAAGTTTCAGATTCTTACACATTTTTTTATTCTAATTTGAAGATTTCTCTTTTGTAATAATGAGGAGGATGGAAACAAAAAAAACTGGCAGGGAAAGTTTGCTGTTTCAGCTATGATGGAAAGTAAATTTATCTCTAGTGATTAGAAGAAAGTTGTGATGGGCAATGAGACTTGATTTTACATTTGAAGAAAAGTCTCTGGAATAAAGGTTAGCATAGTGATTAGGAGTCTGTGTATTTAACCCTATTAAAGACCCCTTTCCATGTGTTAATTCTGTCTTTGATACCCTAACTCAAGCTCACCACTACCACCACATTGAGAGACACATTCTTTAGCTATGAATATGATATTTTAAAATAAAAAGTAATTTATAAAAATTTACCATGCAGTTAGCCACTTTAATAACATGTTTGAATGATTCTGTACTAAAATATTAGTATTATTATATGGATATATACGATTTTACACAATGACTACCTACACAATGACTACCTAACTGTTGAGCCCTTAGGTGTGATAACCAGAGTTACAAAGATTATATTATATTAAGCCACATTCTAGAGTAAAATATCCAAATAACAGAATATTATCAAGTAAGATGTATACCTTAAGAGCTCTCCATTATTGTATCATATGTGAATATAGTATATAAATATAACATACTTTTTAATTAATAAAAGTAACATAAGAATGTCTTGATAGATGCAGAAGCAAAAATAGATAAAAATGAAACCCATTTTTAATAAAGTAAACCAAAAATAGAAATATTAGTGAGAAATGCGTCAAGTTGAATTAAGGACAATATCAATAGATCTAAATCCTTTATAAAACTTTAAAATTTTTTGAGTTAGGTTATGAGAAATATTCCTATATCTTTTTAAGAATAGATTATAAGTCAATATTAAAATGAAAATTTACAAGAGTTCACATTTCAATTCCTCCCTTCAGTAAAAAAACACTCTCAAAAATACATGTTAAGTAAGTATCAACTATTAAACGATGTCATGTTTACTTATCCTCACAAAGAATGTCCTAAATTTTGCAATCTCAAGTACAAATAAAATTCCTTGTCTGCTGCTCATTAAAAGTAACAGAAAGTACAGGGGATAGACTTTTCTGAAAGAAGGAGTATCCATTCATTTTCTGGAATTTTCCCTGATTTCAGATCAGAACACCCTTATATAGAGTCGGGATAAAAAGGAGCACCTGGCAAGATCCTTTAAGAGTTTTAGCAAATGTTTGAAGTAACACTTTTTATAAGCTCTCATATAAAATCTCAGCTATGATTCTGGAGAAATAGTACTTTTATAATTCACATATTAAGCTATCAAACAAGAAAGGGTAGAAGAAAGAAATAAGGAGAGCTCAGACACATGTGAGCTTTACCTTACCTGAAGATACAAGGTGAATATCATAGAATTCTGTATTGTTGAATGCCATTTTCCACATCTGAGTATACAGAAAGACCAAATACAACAGTTTTCTCATATCTCAGAAAAACCAGATATAGTAGTGTTCCATGAATTATTGTGGGAATTAATATGAATTGCTGAATAGGCTTTTAGGAACAACATTATGGGATTAAGAAGTCAGTCATGGGTACTCTTCAGGTTTGCCCTCTGTAGTTCTCCCATTTTATATAAACTGTAAAGGCAAAGTGACAGTGGCAAAGAAAATCATGGTCTAGACAGAGTCAAATGAAGAATTTAAATATTGTTCCCTTTTATGTTCTGTACAGGCCATCTTTGGAAATTGTCCTCTAGAGAGGGAATTCATAACACAGTAGTTCTATTGAACCTGGTTTCCTATTTTGTTCTTTATTCAGCGTGCTGGATTAAGTTTCAGATTCTTACACATTTTTTTATTCTAATTTGAAGATTTCTCTTTTGTAATAATGAGGAGGATGGAAACAAAAAAACTGGCAGGGAAAGTTTGCTGTTTCAGCTATGATGGAAAGTAAATTTATCTCTAGTGATTAGAAGAAAGTTGTGATGGGCAATGAGACTTGATTTTACATTTGAAGAAAAGTCTCTGGAATAAAGGTTAGCATAGTGATTAGGAGTCTGTGTATTTAACCCTATTAAAGACCCCTTTCCATGTGTTAATTCTGTCTTTGATACCCTAACTCAAGCTCACCACTACCACCACATTGAGAGACACATTCTTTAGCTATGAATATGATATTTTAAAATAAAAAGTAATTTATAAAAATTTACCATGCAGTTAGCCACTTTAATAACATGTTTGAATGATTCTGTACTAAAATATTAGTATTATTATATGGATATATACGATTTTACACAATGACTACCTACACAATGACTACCTAACTGTTGAGCCCTTAGGTGTGATAACCAGAGTTACAAAGATTATATTATATTAAGCCACATTCTAGAGTAAAATATCCAAATAACAGAATATTATCAAGTAAGATGTATACCTTAAGAGCTCTCCATTATTGTATCATATGTGAATATAGTATATAAATATAACATACTTTTTAATTAATAAAAGTAACATAAGAATGTCTTGATAGATGCAGAAGCAAAAATAGATAAAAATGAAACCCATTTTTAATAAAGTAAACCAAAAATAGAAATAAATGATTTAACTTGGTAAAAAAAAAAACAAAAAACTCTTCATCAGAGATAATTGGCAAAAACATACTTTAGTAGTAAAACACAAAAACATTACAATTAAAATCAAGGACAAAACAAAATATCCATATGACAGAGTTATTGTTCTAAGTGATTCATTTTCCTTTTTTGCTAGAGGATAATATTGCTATGTTTCACAAATGTTAGACTAGGCAGTATGACTTGGTTTGCCCAATAAGACAAATTTACATATGGCACTTTTAAAGAAAACCTTTAAGAACCATTATGCAATGCACCATAGCTCTTTCTCCCGTGCAATAAAATACACCCATGGCTGATTCACATCAACGTATGGCAAAAACCACTATAATATTGTAAAGCAATTCAGTTCAGTTCAGTTCAGTTGCTCAGTTGTGTCCGCCTCATTGCAACTCCATGAACCACAGCACACCAGGCCTCCATGTCCATCACCAACTCCCGGAATCCACCCAAACCCACGTCCATCGAATCGGTGATGCCATCCAACCATCTTGTCCTCTGTCGTCTCCTTCTCCTCCTACTCTCAATCTTTCCCAGCATCAGGGTCTTCTCAAATGAGTCAGCTCTTCACATCAGGTGGCCAAAATATTGAAGTTTCAGCTTCAGCATCAGTCCTTTCAAAGAACACCTAGGACTGATCTCCTTTAGGATGGACTGGTTGGATCTCCTTGCAGTCCAAGGGACTCTCAAGAGTCTTCTCCAATACCACAGTTCAAAAGCATCAATTCTTCGGCACTCAACCTTCTTCACAGTCCAACTCTCACATCCATACATGACCACAGGAAAAACCATAGCCTTGACTAGATGGACCTTAGTCGGCAAAGTAATGTCTCTGCTTTTGAATATAATATCTAGGTTGACCATAACTTTTCTTCCAAGGAGTAAGCGTCTTCTAATTTCATGGCTGCAGTAACCATCTGCAGTGATTCTGGAGC
The DNA here is from genome assembly GCA_006410635.1 of Cephalophus harveyi. Taxonomy (NCBI): domain Eukaryota; kingdom Metazoa; phylum Chordata; class Mammalia; order Artiodactyla; family Bovidae; genus Cephalophus; species Cephalophus harveyi. The sequence goes on from SJYT01063538.1 coordinate 11,142, forward strand.
CCCCCAAAATAAAGTCTGACACTGTTTCCACTGTTTCCCCATCTATTTCCCATGAAGTGATGGGACCAGATGCCATCATTGCCATGATCTTCGTTTTCTGAATGTTCAGCTTTAAGCCAACTTTTTTGCTCTCTTTCACTTTCATCAAGAGGCTTTTTAGCTCCTCTTCACTTTCTGCCATAAGGGCGGTGTCATCTGCATATCTGAGGTTATTGATATTTCTCCCAGCAATCTTGATTCCAGCTTGTGCTTCTTCCAGTCCAGCGTTTCTCATGATGTACTCTGCATATAAGTTAAATAAACAGGGTGACAATATACAGCCTTGACGTACTCCTTTTCCTATTTGGAACCAGTCTGTTGTTCCATGTCCAGTTCTAACTGTTGCTTCCTGACCTGCATACAGATTTCTCAAGAGGCAGGTTAGGTGGTCTGGTATTCCCATCTCTTTCAGAATTTTCCACAGTTTATTGTGATCCACACAGTCAAAGGCTTTGGCATAGTCAATAAAGCAGAAGTAGATGTTTTTCTGGAACTCTCTTGCTTTTTCCATGATCCAGCGGATGTTGGCAATTTGATCTCTGGTTCCTCTGCCTTTTCTAAAGCCAGCTTGAACATCAGGGAGTTCACGGTTCACGTATTGCTGAAGCCTGGCTTGGAGGATTTTGAGCATTACTTTACTAGCATGTGAGATGAGTGCAATTGTGCGGTAATTGGAGCATTCTTTTGCATTGCCTTTCTTTGGAATTGGAATGAAAACTGACCTTTTCCAGTCCTGTGGCCACTGCTGAGTTTTCCAAATTTGCTGGCAGATTGAGTGCAGCACTTTCACAGCATCATCTTTCAGGATTTGAAACAGCTCAACTGGAATTCCATCACCTCCACTAGCTTTGTTCGTAGTGATGCTTTCTAAGGCCCACTTGACTTCACATTCCAAGATGTCTGGCTCTAGATTAGTGATCACATCATCATGATTATCTGGGTCGTGAAGATCTTTTTTGTACAGTTCTTCTGTGTATTCTTGCCACCTCTTCTTAATATCTTCTGCTTCTGTTAGGTCCATACCATTTCTGTCCTTTATTGAGCCCATCTTTGCATGAAATATTCCCTTGGTATCTCTAATTTTCTTGAAGAGATCTCTAGTTTTTCCCATTCTGTTCTTTTCCTCTATTTCTTTGCATTGATTGCTGAAGAAGGCTTTCTTATCTCTTCTTGCTATTCTTTGGAACTCTGCATTCAGGTGCTTATATCTTTCCTTTTCTCCTTTGCTTTTTGCCTCTCTTCTTTTCACAGCTATCGAGGTCAGGGGCAGCGGCCTAGAGTGCCAGGCTGCGACGGCGCAGGAATGGCCGAGAGGAGCTACCCTGCGTCTGAGGTCAGTGGCGGCCAGGAAGAGCTACCCCGCGTCTGAGTTCAGGGGCCACCGAGAGAAGCCACCTCGTGCCCGAGGCCAGGGGCGGTGACCCTGAGGAGCCACCCCGAGCCCGAGGCCAGGGGCGGCAGCTGGGAGGAGCCCGGACCTCTTACAGCTTGTGAATTGCTTACAGCCCCCCAACCGCGAGAGGCACAAAGCTTAAAAGTATCTTAAAGATACAGAGCCTTTTCTAGAGAGTTAAAAATCATATTGGTGATGGGTTTTCACTGTTGGCCCAATGATTGCAGCCAGGCCTCCATATTCTTTATCTTTTAGGCACCTGGGAGGGTGTTAATCAATGTAAATGGGATATGGAAAAAGATATATAATAGTTTTGATGTTAGCAACACTAGACTTTTGAGTTACTTTTCTTTTGTTTTAAATCACTGTACTCCTTTTACTTGTTACAAGTTGCTGTATCTTTGCTATGTAAGAATGCAACTTTATTTAGTGTTTTTCTGAGAGTGGCACCAGACTTTGGGAAGATCAACACAAATAAGTCTTCTGGTTAACAAACCCTTATCAGAAAAAAGGCTGTACAATGTTAATTGGCCCTTTTGGCTGGAAGATGATGTAAATTACCTAAGACTTGTGTATACAACTAGGTATGCAGAGAGAAAACCCTGATTTTGATAAGAGTCTGGGCTGCTAACGCTGCATAACTTTGTATTACCCATTGATCTCTATGTACAATCAAAAAGGTATAAAAGGCCTTTCTAGACAATAGAGGCCGGGCAAGTCATTGGAAGGACTGGTTTCCCCCGTGTCTCCTCTTTACTCTAATTTCAGGCTGAACTCCCATCTGGGGCGTGGAGGCTCACCATGTCTACTTACTTGTCCCGGCTTCTAAGATCCATAAGAGAGAGAGCCCAAGGCGGGGCACTCTCCAATAAACAGACGCCGATGTCCTAACGTAGATGGTGCAAGCTCCTTGTCTGGAACTTTATTGATTTTCCACGTAAACCAAGTTATTCAGCCTCTTTTCTCCACCTAATTTTCCTACTATACTAATATTTCTTAATCTAATCTTATATTAATTGATAAATAAGTTTTTTCCTCGCCTATCCATCTCCCCTTTGAATCACCCTGGTTCCACCATGGCTGGACCCTGGCAGGGAGGGATTGGAGGCAGGAGGAGAAGGGGCGACAGAGGATGAGATGGCTGAATGGCATCACCGACTTGACGTACGTGAGTCTGAGTGAACTCCAGGAGTTGTGATGGACAGGGAGGCCTGGCATGCTGTGATTCATGGGGTTGCAAAGAGTCGGACACAACTGAGCGACAGAACTGAACTGAATGATGGTGTATGAGCTTGAGAGTCCCTTGGACTGCAAGGAGATCCAACCAGTCCATTCTAAAGGAGATCAGTCCTGGGTGTTCTTTGGAAGGAGTAATGCTAAAGCTGAAACTCCAGTACTTTGGCCACCTTATGCAAAGAGTTGACTCATTGGAAAAAACTCTGATGCTGGGAGGGATTAGGGGCAGGAGGAGAAGGGGATGATAGAGGAAGAGATGGCTGGATGGTATCACCGACTTGATGGATGTGAGTTTGAAAGAACCCCAGGAGTTGGTGATAGACAGGGAGGCCTGGCGTGCTGCAATTCATGGGGTTGCAAAGAGTCGGACATGACTGAGTGACTGAACTGAACTGAACTGAACTGATGGGACCAGATGCCATGATCATAGTTTTCTGAATGTTAAGCTTTAAGCCAACTTTTTCACTCTCCTCTTTCAGTTTCATCAAGAGGCTCTTTAGTAAAGTAAGTAGCCTCCAATTAAAAAAATAAATTAATTAGAAAAGAAAAACCTATTTGCAGGGCAGGAATAGAGACACAGATGTAGAGAATGGACTTGTGGACATAGTAGGGGAAGGGAAGGGTGGGATGAACTGAGGCAGTTGCATTGACATATATTCTTTACTATGTGTAAAATAGCTAGCTAGCTAGCAGGAAGCTGCTGTATAGCACAGGGAGCCCAGCTCAGTGCTCTGTAATGACCTAGAGGAGTAAGAAGGGAGGAGAGATACAAAAGGGAGAGAAAATATATATACCAACCAGAAGCAACAAGTCTATGAGAGTGAAAAAAAAAAAGAACTTGCTGTAAGTCACTGATACTTACAGGTACTTAAAATATAATGTAATTTGGGGAAAGTCAGTTGATACATCATCATCACTGCTTCTATATACACCAATGAAATGAGACAAAGGTAATAACATACAAGCATGAATATTAGGAAGAGAAATTTTGACTGCTGGCTAAGAAATGAATGTCACCAAGAAGAAAAGAATAAACTAAAACACAAAATGATTCAATAGGTTGGCTAACTACAAAACATGTAGGTAATAAAACTTTCCTTTTATGGATGAGAAAATTTGTAAATTCTTATGGGTAAATTATTTCATTTTCAATAGCAACACAAATCATCCGGAAATAAACTTTGAAAGATAGTACATGCATCATTAAGAAACTGTGAATCGTTACAGAGGTATATAAAAGAAAACCAGATTATCAGGAAAATTATACCATGTTCTTCCATGGATTGACTTCATAGTGTTAAGTATAAATATTTAACACCAGGCAGTAAACAAATCCAAGGCAGTCTAGACAAATCCCAATCAGACTGTGGGAAAGAAACTGTTATAGAAGTTTACAACTTGAGAAAGGTATTTTTAAAATCTCCTTTGAAATAAACTCTCAGGATAATAAATGCATTTTGAAAAAGTAAAATAATGATGTAAGATTTGACTTATCAGATACAAAAAATGAAAAGACAGCTTACTGAATGGGAGAAAATGTTTGCAAATGTTGCCAGCATCACCCTAATATCAACATCAGACAAAAATATCACTAAAAAAGAAAACTGCAAGTCAATATCACTGATAAACGTGGATGCACAAATCCTCCAAAGAATTTGCAAAACAAATTCAACAATACTTGAAATGATTATACACCATGATCCAGTGGTGCTTATCTCAGAGATGAAAGGATGGTTCAATATCCACAAAGCAATCAATCTGATACACTACATTAACAAATTGAAGAATAAAGATCAAATATCATTTTAATAGATCCAGAGAAAGCTTTTGACAATATTCAACATGCATTTATGATAAGAACTCTATGCAAAGTAGATACAGAGGGAAGGTACTTCAACATAAAAAGACCACTTATAATAAGACCATTGCTAACATCATACTCACTGTTGAAAATCTGAAAACATTTTCTTTGAGATCAGGAATAAGAATACCCACTCTCACCACTTTTATTTTTCATAGACTCTTCAGTAGATATCATTGGAAAACCTGGATAGCTACATGCAAAAGGATTAAACTAGACTACTTTCTCATGCCCTTTGTAAAAATTAATTTAAAATAGATTAAAGACTCAATGGGGTAGCAAACAGTTGGACACAACTGAGCAACTAACACTTTCACTTCACTTTTTTTTCTAAAGTGTAAAACCTCAAGCCATAAAACTCCTAGCAGAAAATGCAGGAAGTATGCTCTCTGACATTGATCATAGCATTATTTTTCTAGATCCATCTTTTTAAGCAAAGGAAATACAAAAAATAAATAAATGTGAATACAGCAAACTTTGCCTTTTGCATGGCAAAGGAAACCATCAACAAAGTGAAAAGGCAGCTAACTAAACTGGAGAAATCATTTTCAAATAATACATATGATATGGGGTTAATATCCAAAATATATAAATCACCCATATACCTCAATAACAAAAACTAACCAGTTGAAAAATGGGCTGCGAATTGACATTTTTCTAAAGAAGACATACAGCTGGCCAACAGGCACATGATAGGATATTCAACATCAGATCATCAGAGAATTGCAACTGAAAGCCATAATAACAGAATGGCTATCATCAAAAAGACAACAAATAAGGAGTACTGGTGAGGACGTGGATAAAAGGAAACACTTGTACACTGCTGGTGGAATTGTAAATTGGTGCAGTCACTATGGAAAAAGTATGAAGTTTCTTCAAAAAATTAAAATATAACTGTCATATGATTCACCAATTTCATGTCTGGGTATTTATCAAAGAAAACAGAAACTTTAATTGAAAAAGATATATGTACCCCAATGTTTATTGTAGCATTATTTATAATAGCCAAAATATGAAAACAACCTAAATTTCATTACCCTGACATCAAAGCCAGACAAAGACATGGGAAATGAAAACTATAGACCAATGTCTCCAATGAATGCTGAAATAAAAATCATCAACAGAATACGATCACAGAGAATTTAACAGCATATTAAAAGGATTATACACTGTGTCAAAGTGGGTTTTTTTTCCTGGAATGCAAGGATGGTTTAAAAGATGAAGAGCAGTCAAAGTAACATATTAACTACATGAAGGACTAAACCCACATAAATATCTCAACTAATGCAGAGAAAACATCTGACAAAACTCCTCACCCTTACATGATAAGAAACATTTAAAAAAAAAAAAAACACTAGGTGTAGAAGTGAATTATCTCAACATAATAAAGAGCATTTAGGAAAAGACTCATGAGAAACGCTGGACTGAAAGAAACACAAGCTGGAATCAAGATTACCGGGAGAAATATCAATAACCTCAGATATGCAGATCACACCACCCTATGGCAGAAAGTGAAGAGAAACTAAAAAGCCTCTTGATGACNGTGAGTCTGAGTGAACTCCGGGAGATGGTGATGGACAGGGAGGCCTGGTGTGCTGTGATTCATGGAGTCACAAAGAGTCGGACACAACTGAGTGACTGAACTGAACTGAGGAAAATACTCACAGCTAGCATTAGAGCCAATGGTGAAAGACTGAAAACATTTCCTCTAGATTAGAAATAAGGCAAGAATTCCCACTCTTACCTCTACTATTCATCATAAGAAGAAGTCCAGAGCTATTACTCAAGAAAAAGAGGTAAATATTATTCAGAAATAGAAAAGGAAAAAGTAAAATAATTACTGATTGCAGACATGATCTTCTAAGCAAAAAACCCTACAGATTCCAATAAACTGTTAGACCTTATGAACAAATTCAGCAAAGTTGTAGGATTAAAAACTCAAAACACAAAAAATTATTTGTACTTCTAGATACTATAAACAGTCTAAAATAAACAGTATATAGTCTAGATACTATAAACAGTCATTCATTTACAATAGTATCAAAATTAAAATAAGAATGAAGCTAACTTCAGGAGGTTGAAGATACACACACTGAAAACTATAACATACTGTTGAAATAAATTATAGAGCCAAATAAATGGAAATACATTCTGTGTTCATGGATTGGAAGACATAATATTGTTAAGATGTGCATATTAGCCAAAGTAATCTGTAGATTCAATACAATAATATTTAGACCAAGTGAATATAGCAAAGTCACTACAGCTGTCTAAAAATTAAAATTAAAGAAAAAGAAATTTGCAGTAGTTCAAAAATAACATAAAGAGTAAAAAAATCTAACTAAACTTTACTCTGAAAACTAAAACACATAACTGAGAGAAATTAACTGAAGCAATATGTTCGTGTTTATGTACACATGACTCATTGCTGTTTTTGGCAATGATCCCGAACAGTTACATTGTTTGACATATATATTATAATTCCAATTAGTATCCTTATATATGCTAAAGGAAGTTGATAAGCTAATTCTAAACTGTAGGTAAAAAAGAATAGGGCCTGGAATACACAAAGCATTATTAAAGAACAAAGGTAATTAGCCTCCAATTAAAATAAACAAATTTATATTAAAAAAAAGAACAAAGGGGGAGATTTATAGTATCAGATATCAAGATTTATTGTAAATCTTAATGTGACAGTGTTGTATTAGCAAAAGTATAAAAAATAGAGAAGATTGAAATGGAGGCCCATATATATTGTTATTTATCACATAGTCTCCACTGCAATCTAGTCAAAAATCAATGGTCTCTTTAGTAAATATTTTTAAGTCAACTAAATATCCATATGAAAGAAAATGAAGCTTGACACCCTACCTCACACCACATACAATTACTTTTAAAAGGATCATATCCTTACATGTGAAAACCAAAAATCTTTAAGCATCTATTTTAAAATGAGAATATGTTCATGACTTTGAAAGAAAGAAATATTTTTCAAAACAAATGTCTTTAACCATATATGAAAAACTTGACATTATTAAAACTAAGAGCTTCTGCTTCCTAAGACACCATTAAGTGAAAAGGTAAGTGCTAATAGAATTAGATCATTGTAATGCGCATATTCAACAAGGGATTTGCTTATACGTGATACAAATTATTTAAGTCAGTAGGAAAATGCCCATAATCCAGTTAACAACTGAGCAAATAATTTGAATTGGCATCTCATGAAAATGCTATAAATGAAAATGCTATAGCCCATAGATATATGAAAAAGATGTCAGTTTGATTTTGGATTTTTCGTACAACACTGAAGATAAAAACTGATATGAGAGAATAGCATGTTTATATTACAAAAAGAAAAACTAGTGATGCCAATAAAGAAAAATATTTGGCAGTTTCTTGTTGAATTAAACACACATTTATTCTATGATTGAAAAATTCCAGTTGATATACACACACATCCAACAGAAATGAGTGTTATGTCCATTAAAAAACATGAGCAGAAATGTTCATAGGAGCTTTACTTGTACCTGACAAATGTCCAACAACAATGTAATGTATAAGTAAATTACAGTATGTTCATACAATTGAAGAAATAATACAGTTCACTGATAACAAAAAGTAAACACTGATTAGCATAATTGCTTGGAGAAATTTCACAGATAGTATAAAATCAAAGTAATCAAGCATATACAGTATTATCATACAATTCCCCTTATTGAAGTACAAGAAAGCTAAATTAATTAAGAATGACTAAAAAATCATAAAAAGAGTTTTAGGGTTTTTGACTGAGAGGAGGATATGAGGTAGCCTCCTGAGGTACTGTTGATATGCTATTTGTTTGGAAGTTTACACAGGTAAAAATTGAATCAATTATAAATTTAGGCTAGGGTTAAATATCAATATTTTAACTATTTGCATCTTGTAATATCCTTGAAATCTAGAGAATTTCTGTACATTGATAATGAAAACAGTTAAGTGATAACATGCACATGAAATTTTTAGAAGAAGGAGTATTCAGTTCAGTTCAGCCACTCAGTCGTGTCCAATTCTTTGTGACCCCATGGACTGCAGCAGGCCAGGCCTCCCTGTCCATCATCAACTCCCGGAGTTTATTCAAACTCATGTCCATTGAGTTGGTGATGCCATCCAATCATCTCTTTCTCTGTCTTCCCCTTTTCCTCCTGCCCTCAATCTTTCCCAGCATTAGGGTCTTTTCAAGTGAGTCAGTTCTTTGCATCAGGTGGCCAAAGTATTGGAGTTTCAACTTCAACATCATTCCTTCTGATGAACACTCAGGACTGATCTCCTTTAGGATGGACTGGTTGGATCTCATTGCAGTCCAGAGGATTCTCAAGAGTCTTCTCCAACACCACAGTTCAAAAGCATCAGTTCTCTGGTGCCTCAGCTTTCTTTACAGTCCAACGCTCACACCCATACATGACTACTGGAAAAACCATAGCCTCGACTAGACAAACTCTTTGACAAGACTTCCCTGGTGGCTCAAACGGTAAAAGCATCTGCCTACAAAGTGGGCGACCTACAAAGAGATCTTCCCAATGTTTTGGGAAGATCCCCTGGAGAAGGAAATGGCAACCCACTCTAGTATTCTTGCTTGGAAAATCCCATGGACAGAGGAGCCTGGCAGGCTACAGTCCATGGGGTCGCAAAGAGTCAGACACGACTGAGCAATGCCACTTCACTTGACTAGATGGAACTTTGTTGGCAAAGTAGTCTCTGCTTTTTAATATGCTGTCTAGGTTTGTCATAAGTTTCCTTCCAAGGAGTAAGCTCTTTCAATTTCATGGCTGCAGTCACCATCTGCAGTGATTATTGAGCCCCCCAAAATAAAGTCAGCCACTGTTTCCACTGTTTCCCCATCTATTTGTCATGAAGTAATGGGGCTGGATGCCATGATCTTAATTTTCCTAATGTTGAGCTTTAAGCCAACTTTTTCACTCTCCTCTTTTACTTTCATCAAGTGGCTCTTTAGTTCCTCTTCACTTTCTGCCATAAGGGTGGTGTCATCTGAATGTCTGAGTTTATAGATATTTCTCCCAGCAATCTTGATTCCAGCTTGTGCTTAAAGAGTATACAAATAATTAAAAACCCAAAGATGTTCATGAATACTGCTGATGAGGCAAACACAAATTAAGATAATGAACTATTATTTTACCTATCATATTTTCAAAATTGATAAAGATTGATATTATCCAGTGTTGGAAAGAGTGCAAAATAGCACCATGTATATTTTTCACAGGAGGGTAAAACAGTCTGTCAACATTCTTCTCAGAAATTTCACTCTCAGGCCTGTATCCCTTCCAAATACCCAATAAATACCTAAATAACTATGAGCAAAATTCAAAATTTAAAATTATTCATTGTGGTCCTGTTTGCAGAGGCTATAAAATAATAAATGATATGCATGTCCATTAATGAATATTTATTTCATTATAGCAGAACTATTTTAAAAATATTATGTATTATTTAAAAAGAATTAGCATTGCATACAGTATATGAAAGTATATCCATAAATCAATCTTTCTCTCTCTTTCTGTTCCTTCTTCTCCTTTTCTCTCTATTCACCCCTCTCTCTTTTTCTTTCCCCTCGTGGTATGGATGTGGCAGTGGAAGAAAGGGTGAGAATTTTATTCTTATTTACATAGTTCTATAATTGAGAAAAATAAAACAATATAAAATCTAAAGTAGGAATCCTGACTAGAGAAGGCACTCCAAATAAAGAAAGTGGTGAAAAGGTTTACTGTTTTTGGCAAGGCACTTGGAACCAAACTTTTCCTAATTTTTCATTATTTTTCTTATTAACTTCAGTCCTGGGAACATTTACCTCCCAATTTTATAACATTTTAAAAATAGGTCTGCTATAATGAAATAAATATTCAATTAATGGACATGCGTATCACTTATTATTTCATAACTTATGCAAACAGCACTACAATGAATAATTTTAAATTTAGAAATTTTAAATAACCCAGCTGATATACTATAACTATCACCCAGCTGATATATTGCAAAAAAGAATCTTTTTTCCTCTTTTTTTTTTCCTACCCATTGCCATTTACCCCTGCATCCCACTATTACCCTAAAACACACATATTTTTTGTGTTTGGTAACTGCTGGCAATAGATTATGATTTAAAAATTTTAACAATTCCCATTGCAATTTGATTATGAGTACCTGAATCCCTAAATCCCTGAATGCCCAAATTTCCTAATAGTGGCCAGTGTAACCTAGGGGTTCCTCTTTATTTGTTATTTTCCTACATCTATAGTATTTAGGATGATGGCTCTGTAGTGTTAATGTGCCAGGCTTCTGTGACCACAAGACCCAGGAATCTACACTTTATATGCAGAAGGTATATAATTAGACTTAAACTCTATTATGTTGAAAGCTTTACTTCATGTTCCTGTTATCTATACCCATTCGCAAGATCAGTATTTAATGGAAATTGCAGAATTTTTCAGTAGTAGATCGTATTGCATGTGTAATATCAATTATATAAACAAAAAATACATTTTAGAAAGCTTTCTAAATGACACACTAAAGTTAATCATGTTTGCTTTTTGGTATTAGGAAAATTATTTTCCTCATGTTTATCATGTTTCTAAATTTCAGCAATAAATGTTCATTATTTTTGTAATTACAAAAATGTTTAAACATGAAAAATTAAATCATGAAATACTTTTTGAAAAACATATTTATCATTAAAACCTTGCTTTTAATAAATCTGAGGTTTTTTATGTTATACCTCTTAAATTTGAGAGATTTTTGTCATTTTATTCCTTGATAATTTTAGTTGTTAGCATATAAATAACAATATTTCTATTCATATAATTTTTTTCTTTTTTCATATAATTTCTTTAAATGAGAAGTATATACATTTTTACTGTTTTCTTTAATTTTTATTTGGTTTAAAATTATCTTTTTCAAAACTTGCTTTCTTGTTAAATGCCTAAATGAAGATATTCAGTTTGTAGACTCAAACAGGGCATGAACTATGATGATAAAATATAAAGAATATTCACTGTTATCTAAACTTGAAATTATTGTGTCTTAATTCCTCAAAACATTGCTATGTGTGTGGTAGCACTGTAGACTTTGAGTCAACAGCAGCTATTGCGTGTACTCACAGTCCTCAGTAGACTATTACCCATTTCATTTCTTGCAGTAGCACCTTCTAGCTATTGCTCATATGAATGGATGAAATACGCAAACACACTTCCTGGACTGCTAATTCTTTCATATAAGAGAAATCACTTCTTTGTGCCCAATTTGATAGGAGTCAAACAAGGGAGTAACTTGAATGTATGAATAACCATCATATGATTCTATTTAGATCAAAAAAAGCATACTATGTACCTGTATGTCCACAGCTATGACTTAAGATGAGAAATGTTATTATAGATAATAATAAGCTGGATGGAAGTGTATTATAACAATAATATGCAGGACAGACATTCAGCAAACTTAAGTAAGTGTCATTACTTAGGTAATGAGCTAGCAATAAGACCAAAGTGGCAAATAAACTTCCCTCTAGCCATTTTTACAGGGTGGAGCCTCAAGAGTTATCAACATAGAAAAGGGCACAGGGTTATTATAGTAGCCTAACCATCCAGCTGACTCATTGGAAAAGACTCTCATGCTGGGAAGGATTAGGGGCAGGAGGAGAAGGGGACGACAGAGGATGGGATGGCTGGATGGCATCACGGACTCGAAGAACGTGAGTCTGAGTGAACTCCGGGAGTTGGTGATGGACAGGGAGGCCTGGCGTGCTGCGATTCATGGTGTCGCAAAGAGTCGGACATGACTGAGCAACTGAACTGAACTGAACTGAACCATCTACAGTGTGATGATTTCTTATCTCAGATAAAACCTTTATAGACTCTAATGCCTGTACACTGGAATTTTAAATTCTATCTTCTAGTTTTATTTTTTCTTAAGATTATAATTTTTTAAAAATGTTAATATCTTAGTGAAATGTAATATTGCCTTGAGACAATATAAAATAGGGGAAGGAAAATGCTGACTGATGAAAGATAGAGATGCATCAAGTTGAAGTTAAAAATCCAGTACTGGTGACTTTAAAAAAATGTTGACTACTTCATCAGTATCTCAAAGCTAGAGTTGTTGGGAAATATGTATTCATATCATCTAGGGAAAAAATAATTTCTTCCAGCTAACCAATCAAGATGCATCCTAGAGAAAAAGTTCACTTTTGAAATAAGGTTCTTAGATGTTGTGTGAAATATCTTATCCATTTTCAGCATTACTGATGCCCCATTGTTTTAATTTTTTGATCCAGGTGAAACCAGATCAAATGGATGAAAACCAAACAAAGGTAGTGAGAGAATTTATCCTGGCTGGTTTCTCACAGACACAATCTATTGAAACAGGGCTATTCGTACTATTTCTTCTCTTCTATGTGTCCACTTGGGTAGGAAATGTCCTTATCATGGTCACAGTAGTCTATGATAACCATCTGAATTCATCACCCATGTATTTTCTTCTTGGCAACCTCTCTTTCCTCGATCTATGTTATTCCATAGTAACTACCCCTAAGCTTCTGGCCAACTTTCTTGATAATGAAAAGCTCATTCCCTATGACCAATGCATTGTGCAGCTCTTCTTTCTGCATGTTGTAGGGGCAGCAGAGATGTTCCTGCTCACAGTGATGGCCTATGATCGCTATGTTGCAATTTGTCGCCCTCTGCACTATACCACTATCATGAGTCGAGGATTATGCTGTGTGTTGGTAGCTGCCTCCTGGATGGGAGGATTTGTGCACTCTACTGTCCAGACAATTCTCACTGTCCGTCTGCCCTTTTGTGGGCCAAATCAGGTGGACAACTTCTTTTGTGATGTTCCCCCTGTCATCAAACTTGCCTGTGCAGACACTTTTGCCATTGAATTGCTAATGGTGTCTAATAGTGGGTTGATTTCTACCAGCTCCTTTGTAGTGTTGGTTTCTTCCTATGCCACTATCCTAGTCAAGATTCGCTCCAAGAAGGGAAGGCGAAAGGCACTCTCAACCTGTGGCTCTCACCTCATGGTGGTAACACTCTTTTTTGGACCCTGTATTTTCATCTATGCTCGCCCATTCTCCACTTTTTCTGTGGACAAGATGGTGTCTGTACTCTACAATGTTATTACTCCCATGCTGAACCCCCTCATCTACACACTTCGGAACAAAGAGGTCAAATCAGCCATGCGAAAGCTGTGGGATAGGAGTGGACTTACTTGGAAAAAGCAGGAGACATAAGAAGATGAAGTGAGTTTTTGCAAGCAAAGGATCTTGGGTTAGAATAATTACTCTGGGAAGAATGTGTTAGGAGATGTTAATTTAGCTGTTTGGTTTTCTTCCATTAAATCGTAATACTCCTATTTATGGCTTTATAACAAAATTAAACCCAGAAAAACTCCTTTCATACTGAATTGTTCTGTTTTCTGCTTCCTTTTCTTCCCTAAAGAAAATTTGGTTTCTGTTTCCGACCAATTTAGGCTCTTCTATTCTATCCACTTATCTAATAAAATTTTATTCTATACATTTGTATATTCAGTTTGCTATTACATACAGGTACAATCTACCCTTTCCAAATTCTCATCAATTTCTTCACCTTGCCATAGGTTTTGTCTTGGTCTCAGTTTCAACTTACTCCAACTAAAAGTCTGCAATGAGTTAAGTAATGAATTTATACAAGTTTCTTACTCTAACAAAAAAAAGGAATATCAATTAGATGAGTCAGAGTGAATCAGATTTATATGACTGTATAACAACAAACTAGCGGGATAAGAGTCGGACATGATTGAGCGACTTCACTTTCACTTTTCACTTTCATGCATTGGAGAAGGAAATGGCAACCTGCTTCGGTGTTCTTGCCTGGAGAATCCCAGGGATGGTGGAGCCTGATGGGCTGCCGTCTATGGGGTCACACAGAGTCAGACACGACTGAAGCGACTTAGCAGCAGCAGCAGCAGCAGCAGCAGCAGTGTAATTGAGACAGCAGTTGCCTAATACTGTGGGTTCAAATACCCCTCTTCGAATTACAAGTCAAGTAAAGTCCCTATCTGTAGCGTGTATAAATTGATGCCTATTTTCCAGTACTTTGTGAGAGCTAAAAATGATGATAGATATAAAGCAGATTGGTGCCTGGTTCGTAACAGGGTTTCACTATTATTTACTCATTGAAGTTGGTACTTTTTCAAAAGATACAGATGGTGAAATTCTAAATTTCTTGATTTGCCTTAATGAAACAACATTGTAACCTACTGCAACTGGTTTGTGGAGAATGCTAGAAAGTGTACAGAAATAAGTAACAACATTTTCAATTTCATCAATTATTGGACACAGTTTATGTTACCATCAATATTTTCATCAGTACATTGGTTATCCTTAAAGTTTTATTAAAACTAACTCATAGGTTGGTTTTTTGTTTATAAGCAAAGATAGGAAAATTAAAATGACATTCAAGTTTAGAACAAGCTAGACACAAATTTAATATAAATGTGAAATACAAATGAAGCCTCCACTTTAGGGTTTTTATGTCAGTGGATTGTAGAAGCCATTGCAGCAACTAATTTGTGTGACAGAGACAGAAGCCAAGAATATTTGGTTAATTTATTGGATACTGAGTTTTTGTCTTTATTATCTATACATTTCTGAGCCAGAGTCAGATTTAGCTCTTTCCAATTTAGCTCTTCCTATGTGAAGACTCACATGGTCCCGTAGCCAGAGCTGGTGAATGTGCAGAATAGATGTAGCAAAACTCCAAGTGAGTGTTTGAACCTCCACTAAAGTGTTTTCTTAGCACTTATTATTGTTTAGTCTCCAAGTCATGTCTGACTCCTTTCTGACCCCAGGGACTATAGCCCTCCAGGTTCCTCTGGCATCGAATTCTCCAGGCAAGAATATTGGAGTAGGTTGCCGTTTCCTTCTCCAAGGAATCTTCCCGACCCAGGGATCGAAACCACATCTCCTGCATTGCAGGTGGAATCTACTGCTGAGCCACCAGGCAGGCCCTACATATTCCCAACCCTTACTTTTTAAAATGTCCAAAATAAAATGAATTAAAGACTCAATTAAAATATGCTGAATAAATGAAGGAAGCATCTGATTGATGTGGCAATGATTGGGGAAGAGAGATTTCAAAGCTGAGGCTTTTTTTCCCCATACTTGGAAAGAGAATTTGCAGTTTTCACTGAGACATAGGAAACATTTTGAGAGATATGACAGAGCAAGAACAGATCAAAGCTGCTTTAGTTCTTAAAATAGATATAAAAGCATTTATAGATACACCACCTGTTGTCAGTGAAGACCAGATAGACACTTCAATACTGAGCAGATAATTAGGAAACCTGATTCATAACACAAATAACTAGAAAGCATGTGACTTCATCTATAGAAAAATGACTATTTATAATGACTATAAATTACTATAGTTGAATTATTTGTCATTCTTTTAATTTTTATTACTTAATAACAGTATTACTAACAGGGGAGATAACAAGGGTTAAGATTCAGCAGGATTGAGGCAATTCATCATAAAGACATAATGCAGTTTATTTTTCTCTAGAAATTAAGAGAGAGGATCTCTCTTGCTCCTAGACATTTTCCACTAATCAACAATATATGGAATATATGGGAAAAAGTGATGCTTAGAAATTTAAAAAATGGTTCAACATTTTGCAATAGGAGAAGATAAAAAGTACATAAAATAAAATCAGTATTCTTAGAAAATATAAAGAAACAGTTCAGTCGCTCAGCCATGTCTGACTCTGCAACCCCATGAACCGCAGCACACCAGGCCTCCCTGTCCATCACCAGCTCCCGGAGTCCACCCAAACCCAGATATAACTATAAATTCTACAGGATAAATGAGAATGCATGTTTAAAAAGAAGTACAAATAGAGCTCTCTAGAATTCTCAAGAAAGCACTGTCCCAATAAAATATCCCTAATACTACTCTTTGATGACTTTTACTGCTTCTCCTGTCATGACCTTACCACCATTTTTGCAACACCTGTACATCTGTATTTTAAAATAAGAGGTTTAAGAAGTCCATTGTATTTCTATGCACTGACAATACAAAAATTGAAAATGTAATTAAAAGTACTAAAGTTATACTATATGTAAAGCATCAAAAGCAAAAAGATTAAATAGAAAATAAAATAGTTATACATTTAATTCATAATTATGGAAAGTATACTTGATGAAATTCATCACTCATTCAAAAATAGCAGGAAACTCCTTAGAGAGGATATCAATAAATATCTACTGAAAACATCAGCATGTGAATTTTTTAGAAGCTTTCCCATGAGATATGAAGTGCGCCAAAGAGTCCCAATTTTACCATATAAATAATATGCTGCTAGACACCCTATCTAGGCAATATCACAAGGAAAAGAAACTAAAAACCATAAATGTTGGAAACAAAGAGACAAAATTGCCTTTTACAATGACATAATTTTAGCACAAGTACATAATCTATGATTTCATTCTATAAACTCAAGAAAAGAAAAAATAATGTATCCATTAAAAGTCAAGAGGATAGTTATCCTTAGTGGGTGGAGAATGGAAGGGGAAGTGAGGGAACTTCTGACGCTATGTTCCTCAATCTGTGTGTTCATTTTGTTGAGCTATATAATTATCATTTGTATGCTGCTGCTGGGTCGCTTCAGTGGTGTCCGACTCTGTGCGACCCCACAGATGGCAGCCCGTTGGGCTCCCCCATCCCCAGGATTCTCCAGGCAAGAACACTGAAGTGGGTTGCCATTGCCTTCTCCAATGCATCAAAGTGAAAAGTGAAAGTGAAGTCGCTCAGTGGTGTCTGACTCAGCGACCCCATGGACTGCAGCCTACCAGGCTCCTCTGTCCATGGGAGTTTCCAGGCAAGAGTACTGGAGTGGGATGCCGAGCGCCAAAGAATTGATGCTTTTGAACTGTGGTGTTGACTCTTGAGAGTCCCTTGGACTGCAAGGAGATCCAACCAGTCCATTCTGAAGGAGATCAGCCCTGGGATTTCTTTGGAGGGAATGATGCTAAAGCTGAAACTCCAGTACTTTGGCCACCTCATGAGAAGAGTTGACTCATTGGAAAAGACTCTGTTGCTGGGAGGGATTGGGGGCAGGAGGAGAAGGGGACGACCAAGGATGAGATGGCTGGATGGCATCACTGACTCGATGGACGTGAGTCTGAGTGAACTCCGGGAGATGGTAATGAACAGGGAGGCCTGGCGTGCTGCGATTCATGGGGTCGCAAAGAGTCGGACACGACTGAGCGACTGAACTGAACTGATCTAAATATATGCAATTCTTCAGTAAAAATGTTTATCTATAAAAGGTAAAAGTAATAAATAAAATGTTACTTGTTTGAATAGTATTAAAATAAACATCTGGCAAGATCAAAATAAAAATGAGGCAAAAAATAATTGAATTTTGGTAGCATAACTTTCCCTCACTTAATCCCTCTCACAACACACCAGGCTGTTAAAACTTGATGGGTGATTTTGCTAAATTTTCTGGAAAATATATTTCTCCCCCTGTGCAAAAGTATTCCAGAAAAATAAAAGTTCTCAAACTTATTTTATAGGACGCCTGTAAATTCAATACCAAAAGAAAAAGAAAAAGTAAATAAAATTATAAACAAATCTTACTAATTATTATGAAAGTGAAGTCGCTCTGTCATGTCTGACCTTTGCGACCCCATGGACTGTAGCCTGCCAGTCCATGGAATTCTCCAGGCCAGAATACTGGAGTGGGTAGCTATTCATTTCTCCATGTGATCTTCCCAACTCAGAAATTGAACCCAAACAGATTCAAAAAGATAACACTTTTACAAACTCAAGTTAAGGCTGTATTTGTGTTCCTTTATCAAGTAGAATTTATCCGAGTATTATTTATCCAAAGATGGTTCAACTTTACAGAATTTCTCAGTGTAATATTATATTGAGCAGATTGAAGAAGAAAAATATATTATTATCCTAATGTATGCAAAATATCACTTGACAGAATGTAAGGAAATTATCATTCTGTTGATATATCTCAGAATTTGCAGGAGAATTACTCTCTACTATTTAGAGTCAATACTTTCAGTTATAACTGAACAAAATTGTGAATTTACTTTTGAGTTTTCTTGTTCCCCTTTCAACATATTCATGATGAAACTCTTGACATCCAACACCTCTACTAGCATCTCTACAATCTTACACTCATTTTATTTTCAGGAAAGAATATTTATACCAATCACACAGATCATGCTCTCTGCTTCTGCTTAAAATGGAATAATAAGGATTGGATTTACTTTTCCTTCTAACGTAACTTAACATAAAATACACAAAACACTAGTTCTCAGAATCCTGGACAACAGGCATCAAAGGAAAACAATGGTCCCTAAGAGGAAAAACATTGAGTCCTACAATTGCCCAGCTTTTTGCTGTCAGGGATTTTTCTGGGCTGCAGAGATATACTTCTGAGAACACATTCTGGTCCATTAGTAGATTTCTCTCACAAGAAAATCCTTCCAATCGTACCTTAATAACAGCTACTCCTGCAGATTGATAATGTCAACAGTTGTTCTGTGGTTCTCAATCATGGTTGTGAATTACAATTACCTGAGCCAGCTTACAGTTAAAAAAAGAAGCACATATTATTTGCACTTAAAAATTATTCCAGGTGATTTTTTAGTATAAGCAGCTTTCACATTACACTTTGAGAAACACTGTATTATATATTTAATTTATCTTATCTCAGAATAGGAAAATAAGTTTTATAAATGGTTCCTCAAAACTCAAAGAAGTTCCTCTGTTTGGAATGTATAACTTCCTATGAATTGACAGTGGTGAATTTCCTGCAAAAATTTAGAGTCTGTGGAAAACAGACACTGATGCCTCCTTTCACACTAGTTTTACTAACACATCAAGTATCCATGTTTATGTCCAGACAGCTTCGATGCAGGGATTTCTCCACCTAGATTGATAATACAGTGGTCCACATCCATCTTCATGGATCTGGCATAAGCAACATGGAGAGCTGAGCAGATATTAGAGATGGGACATAGCCTTTGGATAGTTTTATTAATAAAAAGAAACATAGGATTTAGCATATATTTGGGCACTTACTATATGACTGAGTCATGCTAAACTAAATGAAATATGTGTGTGCACATACATGTATGTGCAGTAATATAACAGAATCCAGAATCCTAGGAGATAGAAAAACTGAAATAATAAGGGAAATCTTTTCTGAATATCAAAACTGAGCTAGGTTTCCCTCTCATTTTCTCTCAGAGCATATCATGTTTATTCCTACCACAACTTTAACTTAATAATATGCTTTGATTTTGTGTATAACCAACTTTATTCCACTAAACTGGAAATGTGTGTTCTTAACCACTCTATCTTCACTCTGAGTGCTGTGCATTGAATCTTAAATATGGAAGGTGCTTGACAAACATTTGTCAACTGAGTAAATAAATTCATGAATAGTATTAGCTCTATCTTTGATGATGAAAAGAACTATGTCCAAAATCTGTAAATCAAAAAATCAGTATTACATCAAAAAAACTGCTGCTGCTGCTGCTAAGTCGCTTCAGTCGTGTCCGACTCTGTGCGACCCCATAGACGGCAGCCCACCAGGCTTCCCCGTCTCTGGGATTCTCTAAACAAGAACACTGGAGTGTGTTGCCATTTCCTTCTCCAATGCATGAAAAGTGAAAGTGAAGTCGCTCAGCCGTGTCCAACTCTTCGCGACCCCATGGACTGCAGCCCACCAGGCTCCTCCGTCCATGGGATTTTCCAGGCAAGAGTACTGGAGTGGGGTGCCATTGCTTTCTCCTCAATAAAAACTAAGGAAATTAATCCCCAAACAGATATCGATTTCGTCTTAAGCTTTTTCAGTGTTCCCCGATGCAATGAACATGAACTTGGGCAAACTCCAGGAGATGGTGAGAGACAAGAAGACCTCTCATGCTGCAGTCCATGGGGTCGCAAAGAGTTGGATGTGAGTGGGCAAATGAACAACAATGTTCACATATACGGGCATAGTCATAAAAATTGACTATGTCCATATTTATAAAGCAGAAACATGGTATTATCATAATAGCAAGCAAGATGACTATAGAGAAAATATCCCAAGGAAGAAGTTGTTTTCCTTCTATGTTCTTTTATTGTTTAAGCACATGTGTAGGATTATAGTCAGAAGGGAAAACAGAAGTACCCAGGAGCATGCTTCTCCTGACTGACAATAATGTCCAAAATTATTGGAAGTTTCATGCAGTTACTCAAATAATTCATGCATTATCCAATTCTGTCCTTTGACTTGATGTTTCTGAATCAACTTATGAGAAAATTGCTTGAATCCTCTAAACATTAACAGTGAATATCAAACTTAATTCTTGCTTATGATTGTCTTTCAGGATACAAAGACATTCAAAATTCAGCATAAGATCTAAATCTGTGTTATTCCGACAAATGCTTCCTAATAGATGACTCCTTAAGGGACAGCATCAACTCAGTAAGATGCAATGTTTATTAAAAACCTACTATAGGTGAAAATTCATTAATTCAATAGTCCAGTGTATATCATATAGTAAGTTTATGTTTATACTATGAAATATATGGCTATAAAATATTGATTTTCTCATGTTAAAATTGACTTCTATAATTCAATACCACCAACATACATTCAGTTTTTAAATAAAAAAGTTTAAATATAATACGCATTCAAAAGAAAAATAGAATATGCTTTTTAAAGCAATGCGATCCTGAAATTGTGAAGTATTTTTTCCTCTCAGGGTTTCAAAACCAGGACAAAGATTCACATGGTGTTATTTACTCTCAAGCTACTTTCCCTGTGCCAAGTATCTCATGACTTGAATATCTACAAACTGAGAGCCCTTGCTGTGTTGGACTATAATTGTGTATGTGTGTATGTGTGTGTCTGTGTGCTCAGTCATGTTTGATTCTTTGCAACCCCATGGACTGTGGCCCACTAGGCTCCTCTGTCTATGGGATTTTTCCAGGCAAGAATACTTGAGCGGGTTGCCATTTCCTTCTCCAGGGGATCTTTCCCACCCAGGGATCAAACCCATGTCTCTGGCATCTCTTGCACTGGTAGGAAGATTCTTTTCCACTGTGCCACCTGTGAAGCCCCACTGGACTATGATTAGGAAATAAAAATTCATTTTAAATCAATTTTGTTAGACAAACTGTTAAGAAAAATCTGGCTTAAAAAATTTGTGGTGTCCATTCCAAGGAGGATGTGTGGAATTGAGTAAACATACGCATGCGTGCCTGCTTAGTAGCTCAGTTCTGTCCAGTTCTCTGTGAACCCATGGACTGTAGCCTGCCAGGCTCCTCTGTCCACGGTATTTTCCAGGCAAGAATACTGGAGTGGGTAGCCATCCCCTTCTCCATGGGCTCTTCCCAGCCCAGTGATCGAACATGTGTCTCCTGCATTGCAGGCGGATTCTTTACCATCTAAGCCATTAGGGAAGCCCTGAGTAAACATATATTGTATGAGTAATTACGTGTGCATACATATAATATCACATACGAATGTATGTATATATTTTGTTGAAATCAGTAACTATTTCTCTATAATGTAACACAATACAAATTATGCCAATGTAATGTCAGAATGAAATATTTGATCAGAATTATATTAAAGAAAGATATCTTCTGAATGAATAAGAACATATAACTTTTTGGAAAGCTGGACTTCAGTGAAAAGTCACATGTCGGTTTCTCAGTTTCTTCATAGATATTTTCATCTCTTTATTTCTCAGTGTGTAGATAAGAGGGTTCAAGAGTGGAGTAAAAATGGTGTAAAACACAGAGAGGAGCTTGTCCACAGAGAACCTACTAAAAGGCCACACATAAATGAAAATGCAGGGTCCAAAGAAGAGTGTGACTACCATGATATGTGCAGAGCAAGTTGAGAGTGCTTTGGAGACCCCACCAGCTGCACGCTGTCGGACAGTGATAAGAATAACAGTGTAGGAGATCAGGAGGAGAAGAAAACAGCTCATGGAAAGCAACCCACTGTCTGAGATCATAAGTATACCCAAGACATAGGTGTCCAGGCAGGCAAGCCTGATCACAAGAGGAAGGTCACAGAAAAAGCTGTCCACCTCGTTGGGGCCACAGTAAGGTAAATTTACAGTAAAGGCTACCTGACTGATGGAGTGCACAAATCCAATGACCCATGAAACCAACACCAGCCCCACGCAAGTCCGCCAGCTCATCACTGTCATGTAATGCAAAGGCTTGCATATGGCCACATACCTGTCATAGGCCATGGTAACAAGAAGTACCATCTCAGCCCCACCAACAAAGTGCAAGAAGAAGATCTGAGCCATACATCCTCTGAAGGAGATGAGCTTTTGATCACTAAGGAAGTCCCTGATCATCTTCGGAGTGGCAAATGAGGCCAGCCATATGTCCAGGAAAGAGAGATTCCCCAGCAGGAAGTACATAGGGGAGGAGTGTAGGCGGGGGTCAGATATTATAGTGACCACAATGATAAGGTTGCCCAGAACAGTGACCACATAGATCTCAGAGAAGAATACAAAGAAAAATTTTTGAAGATGTTGTGACGTGCAGAGTCCATGCAACACAAATTCTGACACCAAGGAATAATTCTGCAGGTCCATTATCACTGGTCTCAGATTTTGTTCTGAATCTACACAAAGAAAAGAGATATAAGTGAAAGTGCCTATCATTTTCCAGGCACATGAAAGTGATCAACTAACTGTGATCTAAATATAATTTTTAAGTTGTAAGAGACAACATAAAATGCGATATATAGAAGATGAAAAACAATTCCCTACCAACATATTTATTCAGCTTTTTCAGACTTCAGTGTTTCCTTAGGGGCAGTTAGACATTCTGGGAGACTCCAGCATATGAGAGTTGTGGGAATATTTTTTCTTATCTAGCCTTTGCCTGTGAGCAAATGTAGAATCAATTATGTACAGAATGTGAACCAAAAATCCTTATAGGTGAGAATATAAAGATTTTCTTAATAGTATGGTAGTCTGTCCACCTGTCAATACTATCAGCCAATGTGTAACTGTTTTTAAGTAACAAACCTAAGAATTGGAAGTAAAACTTAATTTAAAATAATGCCATCAATGGCATTTGAATGTACATTGTCAAATCTCCCCTTCTCTTTTTTCCATTTACCTGTGCTGTGCTTAGTCACTCAGACATGTCGGACTGTTTGTTACCCCATGGCCGGTAGCCCTCCAAGCTCCTCTGTCCATGGGGATTCTCCAGGCAAGAATACTGAAGCAGGTTGTGATGCCCTCCTCCAGGGGATCTTCCCAACCCCAGAATCGAACCCAGGTCTCCCTCATTGCAGATGGATTCTTTATCCACTGAGCTTCCAGGGAAGCCCCTTGCATTTACCTACATAAACTCAAAACAATATCTGGCAAAGACATTTGATGGGTGGCCATAGCTATATATCTAAACACCAATCAACATGTCTCTCACCAGAAGCCAAGAGATGAAGTAAATTTCATTCCTTCGCAGCAAATTAAAAGGAAAAATATTCCTCCAAACTAAAAAGAATGATTTGGGTTAAAAACATATTTGAGATGATATATAAATATAGGATAACTGCCAGATTGTGAACCGTTGTATATGCTGTTTAGTAAACTGGGGGGTAGTGACATTATTGTGCTATATATGAGTTATAGAATGGCATTTATCATATTTTCTGTTACTGTCTTCGAGTAAAATTTGATCTAAATAGTAGCCCAATTATATACAATTTTAATCTAAAGCATGAATCTGTACCATCAGGGAGAATAGCCTCAGTTGAGGCCACTGGACTCTCCTAAACTTTGCTCTTTGTCAACATCTTGGAGAAAACGTAATTATCAAATCTACAAATGACAGAAATCTGATGGAGTTCACTTATAAAATATTTCAAAAGGCTAGAAAAATGAGCTGTAGTCAGCAAATTCTATGTGTTGAAAAGAAGGAGAAAAGAGTGTAGAACTGATACTTACCATGTTAATAGGGATATAGATTATTATTCATGCACTTCTTTATAATTGTGTTTTTCATGCTTTTAATTATAGTGAGAATATATTTTTTCTTTTATCATTTAGAAGTAAGAGAAAACTGTTTTTGTCAAAAAATGAAAAACCCTTATAGTATAGTTTGTTATAATGCTTGTGATTAATTGAATGATAAAGAAGATCTGGTTCAGAAAAATCATATCTTATTTTCCAATTAATATTCACCTCAAGATATGGCTTCCCAAAAAGCAATAGAGTTAGTATTTCTTTCAGGTTAAGCCTATTTGGAATTTTTTTGGGTCTTATTTATTAAATCCAATTTATCAACTATAAAATTCACCTATTTTAATTGCAAAAACTATTATATTTAGTAAACATATCTTCTGTACTAATTTACTCCTTCACACACTCACTGTTTCAGACCATATCTATATAACACCAACAGAGTTTCCCATTCTCACTTGATAAAGTATATAGAAATCAACCAATATGAAAGAAAATAAATTTACCTAAGACTTATACAGTTCCTCTGATTCCACGCATTGTTAAAAATTACTGCTTTTGTCATCTTTTTCAATTTGGTTTGGGAATAAAAAGCTAATGGTCTAATTCATTTGTATTTGTAATTTTTTAAAATGAGCTGACTATTTTGAAAGGATTTTAGGATGGCTTTCAATGAATGAGATTTTTTTTAGTACCTCTCAACAAGAACCAGAGCATAAAACCTATGAAATAATTTGGTGCGGTGGGGGAAGAGGCTGCTTTCACAATTATATATAAAAGATTGCTACATTCAGTATTTGATTTAAAAATGTAGCTTTGAGATCCCCAGAAATACAATGAGATGTATGGATCCCACTATTGATTTATCATGAGAAATAAGCTGGTGTTTCGCTTTCCTCACAAGAGGAAATTACTGTATAAATCTATTTGTAAAGTCATTGAAAAGAGTTCTTTATGAAAAATTTTATAATACATGTAGAACTGTCCTTTTAAGAGTTTTATTATGCTTATATTTTATAAAATTGAAAATAAAAGTTTTGTAAGGTGTTTACAGGGAACTAAAGTAACATAGGGCTTCCCAATTGGTACTCCTACCAATGCAGGAGACTCAAGAGATGTGAGTTTAATTCCTATGTTGGGAAGACCCCCTGGAGTAGAAAATGGCAACCCACTCCAGTATTCTTGCCTGGGAAATTCCATGGACAGAGGAGCCTGGCGGGCTACAGCCTACCTGGGGCCCCAAAGTGTCAGACACAACTGAGCAACTAAGCACATAAAGTAACACATTCCACACCTGAAACATTCTAATGATATGAATAGGATATAATAATAACATTTTAAAATCTATATGGATTAATGATTTTATACGTTGTAAACCACTCAAATAGCACTCAACAGACTTGTCAAGATAATAAAGACTCAGAACTTTTTTATTCCTCTTGAACTTTTATAAATGCATTATATTTAATTGCAACACCTTTGGTAATAGACTGGGGTTATAAATTTGAAGTTAAGTGCTTCATGGACAGAATGGTCATAAATCACAATTCAGGAATCCTTCATAAATATAGTTGGATTACCCTGACACCCGTGGTAGCATACATAGTACAGACCATAATGGCAGTATCTTTATTGATATTTCTTTCTCTTAATGACCATGAAAAATTTCACATGTGAACCTAAAACATAACTATGTTTAATTTAGTGTTTTTATAAAAATTAAGAGAATGAAACATTGAAATAATCAAATGGAAAACTCAGGAAACAAAAAATTTTAAAAAATTTCTACTTGCTGTTGAATCAAAATGTTCCAATATGGTATTGTAAAATAAAATAAAGTAAAAATAAAATTTTAAAAAAATGAAAAAAAAATGTTCCAAAATTAGACATTAGTGATGGATGCACAACTCTGAAATGTGAAAATACTAAAAACCATTGAACTGAACACTTAAAATGGTGAACTCTATGGTATGTAAACTATGTCTCAATAAAGTTTTTTTAAAAATAGATACTAAAAGAAGTAGAACAAGAAAAACTTAGTCAGTTCAGTTCAGTCACTCAGTCATGTCCAACTCTTTGAGACCCCATGAAACGCAGCATGCCAGGCCACCCTGTCCATCACCAACTCCCGGAATTCACTCATACTCACGTCCATCAAGTCGGTGATGCCATCCAGCCATCTCATCCTCTGTCGTCCCCTTCCCCTCCTGCCCTCAACCCCTCCCAGCATCAGAGTCTTTTCCAGGGTCCTAATTTCAGAGACTCTTTTTGATTTGCAAGGGCTTTTTAAAGCTCATTAAACAAATGTTGAATTTGTAATCAGGAAAAAAAATGAGGTTGATTATGTATATCTACAAAAGATACTTAGATGCAGCAATGAAGAAATTTAAATGCTAATACGTTTTACTCTAATCATTTAATACACAAGATAATGAATAAATCAGTCTTTACCTGACTTTTATGTATAGACACACATTCACTTAAATATACATCAAATGATTTTTACTAACCTAGAGTTAAAGTATTCAGTACTGACACTGTAGATCCCTCAGTTTGAATTTTACATCTACTATATTTAAATAAAAATTTTATATTTTTATTCCAAGAAGATTTAATTTTCTGTTCTTCCTCCTAAAAAATAATTCAGAGAAACATCATTTTAAAAAGATAGGGAACTTCAGATCTGAGTCTCTCTCAGATTTCAGATATAAATGTCTATATCTTCTCACCCATCAGATTAAGGATCCTTTAAAGATGGGCTATTTTTGGCCAATTATCATACTGGCATCTGGGGAATAAACCATCGTGGAAATTTTTGGTAGTGAATCATGTTCACTTCCCCAAGTGATAATGGAAGAAACATTTTAAATGTCTGTCAGATTATAGTATCATAGTTGCAATTATTTTAATGTCAACTAGAATAATAAGGCATCATTATCTAGTTTAAAAAGTATAAAATATTCTTTCCTCTTGGTTGGTGGTTGAGTTGTTAAGTCATGTTTGACTTTTGTGATCCCATGGACTATAGCCTGCCAGGCTCCTCTATCCATGGGATTCTCCAGGCGAGGATACTGGAGTGGGTTGCCATTTCCTCTCCAGAGGATTTTCCCAACCCAAGAATTGAACCCTGATTTCCTGCATTGCAGGCAGATTATTTACAAACTGAGCTGTGAGGGAAGACCTAAAAATTATGCATGCTTTTTTCTTAAATAGTTAAATTAATAAGTTGCATTCTAAAAATACTCTGAAAATCTGCCAACCTCATACATTACTTTTATGCAATCTTGATCAAGCGTAACACTTTGGAGAAGGCTCATTCCTACCAGCAATATCAGATTTATATGTAACAAAATATCTGTTTTCTCAAAGTCAGATTCATGTGATCATGTATAATGACCTGTTGTCTGGGTTACTTGCAGATCATTTATAATTAGTATCCCACTTACATCCCCCAAAACATTTTAAATTAAATCAAGTTTCTTATTCTAATGGTTGTATGATGATTGCAAAAATCCTAGAATGTTCTAACAAACGGTAATCACATTTTCAGCTATCTATATAATATTAAATTCCATATTAGACATATACATGCAGTCAAATTTATAACAAATTTTTCTTCAAAGATAGCACCTACATGTAATAAATAAGACAAGTTCCAAATTGGCATTACATAATTCAATAAAAGGAATAATAAAACCTTTCTAAGTTTCTGTTTCTCTATTTAAGCACAGAAATAACAGTTGCTAAATAATGATTGTAGAAGTAAACTACATACATCAGTGTCGCTTGTTTCTGAAATGGAGCTTTTATGTGGGTACAGCTATATTATGTAAAACAGAGAATTACAGAGAAACTTGTGACAACCCACAGAATTGGATACTTGATACAGAGGTAGGGAAGAATTTACTAAACATGATAATTAATTTTATGTGTCAACATGGAGAGTGTCTTTGGATGAAACTGATGTTAAATTGGTGAACTCTGAGTAAAGGAGATCACAATCCACAATGTGGGTGGGCCTTGTCCAATCAGTTGAAGGCTAAATGAATAATCTAGTTTATCCTCTAAATCTTGAGATTGAATAGAAGAACAACAAGCAAAAACAAACAAACAAACAAACAAAACAGTCTTGCCAAGCAAGAAGAAATTCTCCTGTGGACTGCCTTGCACTTCATCTGGGCCATCAGCTTGCCTGGGATTCCAGCTTAGCAGTCCACACTTCAGATACCAGACTTGCTAGGCTCCAAACCACATGAACCATTCCTTAAAATACATCTATTCTCTTCTTGTCCTTTTCCTTTCCTTCCCTTCCCTTCCCTTCCCTTCTCCTTTCCCCTCTCCCGCCTCTTCTCTCCACAATGGAAGAATTCAGATAGTAGAAGGATAAAATATCAAAATATTTAAAATTTAAAAAAAAAAAAACAACTTTGTATTTGAGACATCATCACAATAATATTAAAATTCACCTACAAACTGGTTAACTATATGTCTAAACTTGTGATATGTGTAAGCTTTAACTACTCAAGTCCTACTGGCCGAAGGGTCTTTGAGGGCTGACATCCAGCCTGTGCCCCACCCATCCAATGAACCATATATGCTGACCAGGCCTGAGTCTGCCAAAATGGAATCACTTTTTTGTCCAATCCACACAAAGTTCCAGAGTGGCTGTTATACCCCTGATCACAAAGGCCTAATATCTTCAACATAGAAAAAAAAAAAATTTACAAATCAGTAACAAAACTTGAAGAGAATAATGAACAAAGAGTATAAGAAAACTATTTTTTAAATGAAGAGAATAATAGGCCAGTGAACATTAAACATCTTACCTCAATAGATGTCAAACATAAAAATTAACAAGATATTACTTTTATTCACATACAAAATTTGGAATGGATACACCACATCTTTGGTCAAGTGTGAGGTATGTTTTAGTTAGTTTATTTTTCCAGGGAAAGAGATGAGTTCAGGTTCCTCCTACCCTGCCCTCTTGGACTCCTCTGTCTTCAGCTAGTGTTTTCTCCTTTTTTTTTTTTTTTTGAGCGTATGTCTCACTCTGGTCATGCATGTAACTTTCTAATTCCTCAATGTACATAGTCATTTTTGAAAGAAACAATTTCTCAAAGAAACTCTTCCCAAATTTTTTCCATAAGTTTTGGTGTTCTATTGTATACCTCAACAGTAAACTTTGTCCAAGGATGCTGTGGATTTTTTATTTGCATTGCAATGTTTTTGAGGAATGTTGTCTGCTTTTGAGTGAATTACTAGGTATGTGAAATAAAAACAAGTGCTACTCCTTCAGAGAGCCTAAAGACAGGTAAAGGTAGAGAAATAATATTTAAAGAATAACATCTGCTTTGTTCCCTCTAGAACTTTAAGTATGTCATTCCACTTCTGACCTTATGTTGCTCAGATATGAACTGCTTGGCTCAGCCCTTTCTCACTCACTGACCTACAAATTTGCAAGCAGAATATAGTGGCTATATGAGCCACAAAATTTGGGGAAGTGATTTGATGCACATCAAACTGAAACACTCATGCATAATCCTTCTAGAGCTCCATAAGGTCATGTCAGATAGACTTCCATACATTCTGTGTTTTCATTTCCTTCTACCCTTCTCTATGTCAGTTGTCCCCAATAACACATCCCTAATACTACTCTTTGATGACTTTTTACTGCTATTCCTGTCATGAACTTTCTTCTCAAAACTCTTTAGAGTTGAACTACATGACTTTGAAAGCCTTCTACTCCAGCCTGTAAAATAAATTCTTATGCCAAATCTGCCATTGCTCTTATTTTTTAAAGAACACCAACATTTTCCATTCAGAAGCTACTACTACTTTCTTCAATGCTCACTTTGCCTTTCTACCTCTGAAGTTTTGTTTAGGATTCTCAGGCTTCTGTGCACACTGGTTATCTGACTGCTGTGGGCTAAAGCTGTTCAGATCAGAAATAAGATCTCATATTTCCTTAGATTAAAAGAAAAGAAAATCTTCAATGTTGTCTGCTAAATTACAATATCAATTAAAATGTTTCTCTAAAAATGCCTCGGAGAAGGCAATGGCACCCCACTCCAGTACTCTTGCTTGGAAAATCCCATGGATGAAGTAGACTGGTAGGCTGCAGTCCATGGGGTTGCTAAGAGTCAGACATGACTGAGAGACTTCACTTTCACTTTTCACTTTCATGCATTGGAGAAGGAAATGGCAACCCACTCCAGTGTTCTTGCCTGGAGAATCCCAGGGACAGGGGAGCCTGGTGGAATGCCGTCTATGGGGTCGCACAGAGTTGGACATGACTGAAGCGACTTAGCAGCAGCAGTAGCAGCTAAAAATGCCTAAACACTGATGGTTTCAAAATTAAAGATCATATGTTAACCATCTTAATACATTATATAATCTAAATACTAGTATAAACTTGGCACTCATTAAATGTTTCTGGAAATGACAATTATTTCAAAGAAATCTCTGCCACCGGCCATAACAGAAGATAATGCTAAAATTACTATAAACAAAGGAAAGTTTCTGATATGTACAGAAAAAAACAGCTTTGATAAGCACACATATTTAGACCCATGAACAATATGAAAAGGCAAAATGATAGGATACTGAAAGAGGAACTCCCCAGGTAGGTAGGTGCCCAATATGCTACTGGAGATCAGTGGAGAAATAACTCCAGAAAGAATGAAGGGATGGAGCCAAAGCAGAAACAATACCCAGTTGTGGATGTGATTGGTGATAGAAGCAAGGTCCAATGCTGTAAAGAGCAACATTGCATAGGAACCTGGAATGTTAGGTCCATGAATCAAGGCAAATTGGATGTGGTCAAACAGGAGATGGCAAGAGTGAACATCGACATTCTAGATATCAGCAAACTAAAATGGACTGGAATGGGTGAATTTAACTCAGATGACCATTATATCTACTACTGTGGGCAGGAAACCCATAGAAGAAATGGGGTAGCCATCATGGTCAACAAAGGAGTCCGAAATGCAGTACTTGGATGCAATCTCAAAAATGACAGAATGATTGATCTCTGTTCGTTTCCAAGGCAAACCATTCAATATCACAGTAATCCAAGTCTATGCCCCAGCCAGTAATGCTAAAGAAGCTGAAGTTGAACTGTTCTATGAAGACCTACAAGACCTTCTAGAACTAACACCCAAAAAAGATGTCCTTTTCATTATAGGGGACTGGAATGCAAAAGTAGGAAGTCAAGAAACACCTGGGGTAAAAGGCAAATTTGGCCTTGGAGTACGGAATGAAGCAGGGCAAAGGCTAATAGAGTTTTGCCAAGAGAACGCACTGGTCATAGCAAACACCCACTTCCAACAACACAAGAGAAGACACTACACATGGACATCACCAGATGGTCAACACTGAAATCAGATTGATTATATTCTTTGCAGCCAAAGATAGAGAAGCTCTATACAGTCAGCAAAACAAGACCAGGAGCTGACTGTGGTTCAGATCATGAACTCCTTATTGCCAAATTCAGACTTAAATTGAAGAAAGTAGGGAAAACCGCTAGACCATTCAGGTATGACCTAAATCAAATCCCTTATGATTATACAGTGGAAGTGAGAAATAGATTTAAGAGCTTAGATCTGATAGATAGAGTGCCTGATGAACTATGGAATGAGGTTCATGATACTGTACAGGACACAGGGATCAAGACCATCCCCATGGAAAAGAAATGCAAAAAAGCAAAAATGGCTGTCTGGGGAGGCCTTACAAATTGCTGTGAAAAGAAGAGAGGTGAAAAGCAAAAGAGAAAAGGCAAGATATAAGCATCTGAATGCAGAGTTCCAAAGAATAGCAAGAAGAGATAAGAAAGCCTTCCTCAGCGATCAATGCAAAGAAATTGAGGAAAACAGAATGGGAAAGACTAGAAGTCTCCAAGAAAATTAGAGATACCAAGGAACATTTCATGCAAAGATGGGCTCAATAAAGGACAGAAATGGTCTGGACCTAACAGAAGCAGAAGATATCAAGAAGAGATGGCAAGAATACACAGAAGAACTGTACAAAAAAGATCTTCACGACCAAGATCAACACAATGGTATGATCACTCATCTAGAGCCAGACATCCTGGAATGTGAAGTCAAGTGGGCCTTAGAAAGCATCACTATGAACAAAGTTAGTGCAGGTGATGGAATTCCAATGGAGCTATTTCAAATCCTGGAAGGTGATGCTGTGAAAGTGCTGCACTCAATATGCCAGCAAATTTGGAAAACTCAGCAGTGGCCACAGGACTGGAAAAGGTCAGTTTTCATTTCAGTTACCAAGAAAGGCAATGGCAAAGAATGCTCAGACTACTGCACAATTGAACTCATCTCACATGCTAGTAAAATAATGCTCAAAATTCTCCGAGCCAGGCTTCAGCCATATGTGAACAGTGAACTTCTGGATGTTCAAGCTGGTTTTAGAAAAGGCAGAGGAACTAGAAATTGAATTGCCAACATCCACTGGAAAAAGCAAGAGAGTTCCAGAAAAACATCTATTTCTGCTTTATTGACACTGCCAAAGACTTTGACTGTGTGGATCACAAGAAACTGTGGAAAATTCTGAAAGAGATGGGAATACCAGACCACCTGACCTGCCTCTTGAGAAACTTTTATGCAGGTCAGGAAGCAACAGTTAGAACTGGACATGGAACAACAGACTGGTTCCAAATAGGAAAAGGAGTCCGTCAAGGCTGTATAGTGTCACCCTGCTTATTTAACTTCTATGCAGAGTACATCATGAGAAACGCTGGGCTGGAAGAAGCACAAGCTGGAATCAAGATTGCCGGGAGAAATATCGATCACCTCAGATATGCAGATGACACCACCATTATGGCAGAAAGTGAAGAGGAACTAAAAAGCCTCTTGATGAAAGTGAAAGAGGAGAGTGAAAAAGCTGGCTCAAAGCTCAACATTCAGAAAATGAAGATCATGGCATCTGGTCCCATCATTTCATGGGAAATAGATGGGGAAACAGTGGAAACAGTGTCAGACTTTCTTTTTTTGGGCTCCAAAATCACTGCAGATGGTGACTGCAGCCATGAAATTAAAAGACGCTTACTCCTTGGAAGGAAAGTTATGACCAACCTAGATAGCATATTCAAAAGCAGAGACATTACTTTGCC
This sequence comes from Cephalophus harveyi, assembly GCA_006410635.1. Classification (NCBI taxonomy): domain Eukaryota; kingdom Metazoa; phylum Chordata; class Mammalia; order Artiodactyla; family Bovidae; genus Cephalophus; species Cephalophus harveyi. The sequence goes on from SJYT01063538.1 coordinate 44,839, forward strand.
AACAAAGGTCCGTCTAGTCAGGAAACAGTGTCAGACTTTATTTTTCTGGGCTCCAAAATCACTGCAGATGGTGACTGCAGCCATGAAATTAAAAGACGCTTACTCCTTGGAAGGAAAGTTATGACCAACCTAGATAGCATATTCAAAAGCAGAGACATTACTTTGCCAACAAAGGTCCGTCTAGTCAAAGCTATGGTTTTTCCAGCAGTCATGTATGGATGTGAGAGTTTGACTAGAAAGAAAGCTGAGTGCCAAAGAATTTACGCTTTTGAACTGTGGTGCTGGAGAAGACTCTTGAGCGTCCATTAGACTGCAAGGAGATCGAACCCATCCATTCTAGAGGATATCAGTCCTGGGTGTTCTTTGGAAGGACTGATGCTAAAGCTGAAACTTCAATACTTTGGTCACCTCATGGGAAGAGTTGACTCATTGGAAAAGACTCTGATGCTGGGAGGGATTGGGGGCAGGAGGAGAAGGGAATGACAGAGGGTCAGATTGTTGGATGGCATCACTGACTCAATGGACATGGGTTTGGGTGGACTCTGGGAGCTGGTGATTGACAGGGAGGCCTGGCTTGCTTCAGTTCACGGGGTCGCAGAGTCAGACACGACTGAGCTACTGAACTGAATTGAAATGAAATTGTACAGTTACCAACAAATAAAAGAGAGTTTAATGCATCTTACATTAACATATAAATTGGGATTTCTAGGGCTAAACTGCCACTATACTGGTTACCAAAGTATTTTCTGTAAGTAGGTCTCCTCTACTCTTTTGTCTTGCTTCTAACCCCATGTTACTGCTGACTTCTGAAATATTATAAATTGACCCATTTCACTGGCACACTAACTGAAAATGGTTAAGATATAATTAATTCCCCTTAAATCTTTAAATCTTCATTCCATAATTAACTGTAGCACTAATTGCTTAAAATGAATCTGCCCTGAGAATCTATTTTATGCCAGAGATTGTATTATAATCTAGTGGGAATAAGAAATGAAACATCATTGCAGCCTCAAGGGGTAACTTGATTGGTGGCTCTTGACAAAAAATGCAATAAAATGTCAAACTTTTAATGATAGTATCATGTAGCATGGACAGTGTGTACACAAAAAGGACAGTGGTCAGGTTAAGGTAGAAAACATCATTGAGGGCATAGAACTATCTGCCTAACTTTTAAAAAAACTACTATTTATTGAGAATTTAATAGTAACTATGGACTATGTTGACTTCCCTGGTGGCTCAGATGGTAAAGCGTCTGCCTGCAATACAGGAGACCCAGGTTTGATCCCTGGGTTGGGAAGATCTCCTGGAGAAGGAAATGGCAACCCACTCCAGTATTCTTGCCTGGAAAATCCCAGGGATGGAGGAGCCTGGTAGGCTACAGTCCATGGGGTCGCAAAGAGTCAGACAGGACTGAGCGACTTCACTTCATGGACTATGTTAGTTTGTGACTGATAAGAGTCGTTGAAGTCTGTGAAAGACTTAATGTAGAGGATCTTTCTCTAGTGTGACTGCTAACAAATTTACTCAAATATCAGTACTCTTGCCTGGAGACTCCCATGGACGGAGGAGCCTGGTAGGCTGCAGTCCATGGGGTCGCTGAGTCAGACACGACTGAGCGACTTCACTTTCACTTTTCACTTCATGCATTGGAGAAGGAAATGGCAACCCACTCCAGTGTTCTTGCCTGGAGAATCCCAGGGATGGTGGAGCCCAGTGGGCTGCCGTCTGTGGGGTTGCACAGAGTCGGACACGACTTCAGTGACTTAGCAGCAGCAGCAGCAGTATTTAATTAATGTTCTCTCATTGACACTATATGGTTTCAATACTCTTTTTATGGGTTTTACTAACAGCAAACATAGCATTCACAAACACATCACATAATAAGAAATTTTGTTTATTATTTAACACATATTTCATTTCTATTCTATGACAGAATTTTCTAAGCATTATCACTGAGTGATGTTTTTGTCTGGGGTAATTTCAAAAAGCTTCAGTGTTTCAGGATGGAGCAATTCTGATGAGACATTTTTTTTTCTCTCTACTACTTTGTGTCTTTGTGCCACATTTTTTCGGAGGACAGATATTCAGGAAAATATATTTTTTTAAATAATTAAAAGGGCTCCCAAAGCTCCACACTGAAATGGGAAATGGGCTGACTTATTAGACACAGAGCTCCCATTCCAGGGGAGGGTTTCTTTTCCCTGGGACCTCAGAGCTGAAATGTTGCAGCCAGAGGTTACCTCCACCCACAGCACAGCCTTCCCCCTGATCCCTGCTGAAGGAAACTAAAAACTCAAGTCCTAGCTTTGGAATTAAACATGAGACTCCTGGACCAGCTCTACACCTGACTTGCTGGATGATCTCTGAATGTTGCTTAACCTCTCTGTGCCTTATCTTCCAGTGTGCCAGACACTGGTCTAGGTGCTGGGATAAAGGCAGGGTCCTCACCCAGGTCATGTCTCTGCTCTCTTTCTGTTCTAGGTCTCCTCCACACGCCATCACTGGCCTCTCTCCATCTGGTAGAGCCATGAGCCTTCTCAGGAAGGTCTGATCCAAAAGGGGACCACTCACCAGTTACCAAGGGGCATCTTAAAATCTTCCTAGGGGCTAGCTGGTGGCTGAAATGGCACTGCTACCTGGGTGGGGCCAGTGTGACATGAAGCAAAGGAGGAGTGTGAGGCTCAAGGGCCGTCCCATCCACAGAGCCTCATTTCCCATCGCTGGCCCTTACAGGAACAGCTGCCACTTTGTGAGCACCAGTGGGTATGAGGGAGGAATTGCTTGGCATTAGTGTATGCATATATTTAATTCCATTGTGTGTTAGCCACTCAGTTGTGTCCAACTCTTTGAGACCTCATGGACTGTAACCTAGCAGGCTCCTCTATCCATGAGATTTTCCAGGCAAGAATATGGCAGTGGGTTGCCATTCCCTTCTCTGATAAATAATGCCATAATTCTCTCCAAACTGGTTCCTCTCACTAATGTTGCATGAGTCCTATATTTCCACATTCTTATCATCAATTTGCAACATTCAAAATCTGATTTTCATGTTAATTTGGTGGCGCAAGTTTGTATTTAGCCTTACTTTTTTTCTAGTACACGAAGTAAGTTTCCTTGGTTATATTAGTTTCCTAGCGCTCATGGAGAAGGCAATGGCACCCCACTCCAGTACTCTTGCCTGGAAAATCCCTTGGATGGAGGAGCCTGGTAGGCTGCAGTCCTTGGGGTCGCTAGGAGTTGGACACGACTGAGCGACTTCATTTTCTCTTTTTACTTTCATGCATTGGAGAAGGAAATGGCAAACCACGCCAGTGTTCTTGCCTGGAGAATCCCAGGGACCAGGGAGCCTGGTAGGCTGCTGTCTATGGGGTCACACAGAGTCAGACACAACTGAAGCGATTTAGCAGCAGGGCTACCATAACAAATTGCCACAAGCAATGTGGCTTAAAACAAGAGAAATTTATTGTTCAACATCCTGTAGGTAAAAGTCTGAAATAAAGGTGTCATCAGGGCCATGCTCCCTCTGACAGTTCCAGGAAAGGATCCCTCCTTGCCTCCTCCAGCTCTGGCAGGCCCAGGTGTTCCTTGGCTTGTGGCAGTGTAACTCTGCCTATTATGTCTTCACATGGAATTTCGTTTGTGTAAGTGTGTGTCCTTTTCTGTCTCCACAGGGCACACTCATTGGATTCAGGGACCATCCTAATCCAGTATGACCTCATTTATACCATTATCTTTATTGTATCTGCAAATACACTATTTCCAAGCAAGGTCACATTCTGAGATTTCAGGTGGATATTAATTTTGGAAAATGCTATTCTACCAACTACACCTCTATGGCAAAATTATAAATTATTTACTATTTACTGTTTAGCTTTTTACAACCAACACTACTTGAAAATTTCATCATATTTATCATATATGGTTATCTCAAAACCTCAACACTTTTGAGCAGGCAAGTCTTACAGTTGAAGTGTTCAATATCACTTTTTCAAAAAATCTTGAGTATATAGGAAAATAAATTAGCATTCACATTACTTGTCCATGGACTCAGCTTCCCTCTGTTAGGTTTTAATTTCTTTCAGGATCTTGGGAATGGGTTGTTTATAAATGTGGTTTCCAGAATTTGGGTTAAAGGTAGAGGTAACATAAGAATTATAAAGAGGTGCATGGAGTCTAAAAACAGACTGAGTTTGAATCTCAGTTCTTTACTTATTAGATATGGAAACTTAGATAAATTATAAAGCCCCTCTGTGACAGTTCCCTCATACATAAAAATGGGGATAAAAACATCAAATAGCTAATAATACTGAGATAGCCAAGCTATTTACTTAGTTTCTCATCTATTATATTATTTTTAATTAAAAATTAATTTAATTCTATTAATTTTTTCTAAATCTGTCTTTTGAATACTGACTGAAGAATTGCGTTTGATCACTCTTTCTGTAGTAGCCTTAAACAATTCCTATTTTTCTTGGGACATATTAACCAATCTGACCAATTATGCTCAAAATAAAATCTTGCAAAATAAGATTATAATGGGTATTATATGTATTTGTTCCTCCTGAAATTTAGAAGGCTCATCCACACTTTTAGAGAAGTTAAATAATTAGTTTTGTAAATTTAAGGTAGGGTGTAAAATTTTTAAATCATAAGCAATAGATAATTTCTTGCTACTACTAATAGTTTGACTTGGCTTTTTCACCCTAATGGTGACTTAGCAGGTTGTGATGTCTACTGGGATTCTAGACTTGGCTGATGGGTACTAGAGGAAAGAAAGCTCTCAAAAAAATGTTAAAACTTGTCTGTGAAAATGGCTATTTTTTTGGTAATGATGAGAATAATCAGCCTGACTTCCACTTTGGGAGCTACAGGACTTAGAGCCGAATCTATTGAGGGGATTGGGAAGAATTCAGCCCATTCTTATAAAATCTCCTTCCTAATTCTTGGTTTCTTGTTTAAAGCCAGGAAGAGAAACAGGAGGTTGCTCTCTCTAGATGGCACCCAAGTTCCTTATAAATTTGTGTTAATTTTTGCTAGGTGGTCTAACTTTCAACTTTAGATACATTTTCTTAGATTTCTTACACCACCTAAAAGATTTATGTAGAAATGACCTATTTGCTGCCATAGTATTTAATGTTTTATTTTCTGGGTCATAATATGATAAATTCCATAAATGCAATAAGATTCTGTTTTATTGTGTGCTGCAGTTAAAAGACAACAGGCATCTCTTCCCATAACCAGTTGCCATAAATTTCCTTTCACCTTTTATTCAGTTCCAGGCTTAGTTGCTTAGATGGTGAAGAGGAATATCATACATAGAGCTGAAATGAAGAAGGTAAACTTGGAATAAGAACCGTACAATGTATTATTTGGGGCAGGAGAGTCTATGCTTTCTTTTTCCTTCTGTTTTAATTTCCGTATCATATAGTTTTGAATGCCAGGGAGTGAGTGCCCTTAGGTCTTCTTTTATAAGATAAGACTGCATTTGATCTAACTCTCTACCTCAGCTCTTGCTATCAAACTCCATGTCCCAGCTCAATAAAATTATGTGTGCTTCCTCCAAGGTGTCATATTTCTTGCTTCCATGTGTGCTCCTATACAGCTCCCTTTGTCAGGATGTCTTTCTTCTCTATTCAACCAATGCTTACTCCAATTATTTCCTTCTCCTAGAAGACTTCCTTTCACCTGCTCTGATTTAGATGTCACTCCTCTGCATTTCTACAGCACCCTGGACATCCTTTAATATAGTGCTTTCATGCCACAACACAACTGCAAATTTAGTTCACTCTCTCCATCCTTAGGCCATGCTCCTCACAGTCCTGGATACATCTTCCAGGACTTTGCAGACTCACTAAATATATGTAGAATGGTTGGAGGCACTGTGGTAAGTAGGTAATTAAAAATGAATACATACTGACTAGGGATTATCTACAAAATGCAGCTCTCTAGCAAGGTGGTTAGCCAGGCCCTTAGCTAAGCAACTATGTGAAGTGTGCATATTCCAAATGCAGAATACCAGTGTAATGACAGCAGCTATAACAGCAGCAATAATAATATACTTTACAAGGTTTAAAGACATGCTAAAATAGTAAAAGAAACATACGAGGAAGTTTTTTTAGATAAAGAAACTAAGTTACAGAGAATTTATTCATTTTGTTCAAATTTCCATGAGAGAAAGTGGTGAAGGTGGGATTTAAATGCACACCTGCCAGACTGTAAATATGCATTTAAACATTAAGGATGACAATAGGAAGGCTTCCTTTTTAACAATCACATATACTGTTTTATCGAACTTGAAATACATTTAAAGTACATTCCTAAATAATGTCCAAACACCTCTTCAGCAGTGTCATCTACAAAGCGTGCTTTGAATTTGTATGTCGAGTCCTTATCTTCCTAATGGCTGCTTTTACCTCTTGATTCCTTAATGTATAAATAATAGGATTTAAGAGAGGTGTGAAAATTGTATAAAACACAGAAAGAATTTTATCTATGGAGTATCTGCTGAAGGGCCATACATAGATAAAGACACAAGGGGCAAAGAACAGAGTCACTACTGTGATGTGTGCTGAGAGAGTGGAGAAAGCCTTAGAGGAACCACTGGCAGTGTGGTGCCTAACAGAGTAAATAATTACCGTGTAGGAGACAAGCAAGAGGAGGAAGCAGAACAGGGACAGGAGGCCACTGTCAGCAACGACCAGGAGTTGGAGCACATAGGTGTCCTTGCAGGCGAGTTTGATCACAAGGGGTAGGTCACAGAAAAAGCTATCCACAACATTGGGACCACAGAAGGGCAAATTCAACATGAAAGCCATTTGACTAGATGAGTGCACAAATCCAACCACGTAGGAGGATAACAGTAGCCCAAAGAGCACTCGTGGGCTCATGATGGTCATGTAATGGAGGGGTTTGCATATGGCAACATATCTGTCTATTGCCATGGCTACAAGCAACATCATCTCACTCCCACCTAGGAGGTGCATGAAGAACATCTGAGAATAACATCCCCACCAGGAGATGGTTTTCCGGTCTCGGAGGAAATCTGCAATCATCTTAGGGGTAGCAAAAGAAGCCAGGATCATATCAATACAGGAGAGATTGATAAGCAGAAAATACATTGGTGTGTGAAGGCATGAGTCAAAGATCACAGTGACTAAGATGAGGAGGTTTCCCAACACAATCCCTCCATAGACCATAGAGAATCCCACAAAGAATAAAATCTGAAGATTCTGAGATTTGGAAAGTCCCAGCAAAATGAACTCAGATACCACTGAATGGTTTGTCTTTTCCATGTCATCCACTTGTCTGGTTGTCTACTTAATCCTGTAATAATCAAAATGAGTAAGAATAAGGAGTATGAAAATTGTGTTTACTTAAAGTGGTTCATGCTGATGTCCAGCTTTGCTATTTAGACAGGGAATTGAATATATAAGCACCTCCCACTTTTGGGAATTTTTGTTGGTCAGTGATTCACTAAATGGTCCAAAGAAGTATCCAAATAATAGTAGAATTCAGAATATACATTTCTGAAAAACAAAAATAAAAACAGTTTATTAAACCACAATTTTATAGGTTGTGAACTTGGAATTAGAGGGCTTCAATACAACAACTAGCTGAGCTATTCATTGAGCAACATAGGATACACTATTTCCCTTTTGATGGTCAAGTTCCCTTCTCTGTAAAATAAAAAAATTGGACTACAAGACATCAAAAGCCTCTTCATGCTATAAATATCTCCATGCATTAGATAATTATGGTGGGTTTTATATTGACAGAGTAATATTGACATTTTTAATCTGGAAATTAGAAATGTGGAAAATATATCCATGATTCTCAAGAACTATATTTTGAAATAGATTTTGGTAAAGAACTATGAATTAAAACATAAATTAAGGTTTAAATATATGCTTTTAGTTCCTGAGAAATCTACCTTTATTTTTCCATGCTCCATACCCTGCTTCGGTGCAACAATGTCTCACAGCTTAACTAGTGATGGTCATTACACACTTTTTAAAAGTATATAAAAATACAACTTATTCACTCAAAATTTAACTGTATTCACATCAAATGGCTATTCTAGAATTCTGGGCAAAAAATAGAAAGGTGAAAAAAATCCACAGCCAAATGTAACTGACTTTATTTCATTTTTAGTTTTTATTCATTTATTTGTTTTTTGTTTGCTTCTTGCTGTATAGAGGACCACTGTTTGGTTTGTGCAGGTGTATCTGTAACAGGCTTCAAAATAACTGAGAAAGTTTGAGGCAACTAGCTTATACAAATTTTGCAGTAGAATCACCTAATTAAGCCCATGCTTTTTGCAAAACTGATTTGACTAGGTTTACTTTTTTAAAGTTGCTTTCATCATTCAATTCAGCTCAGTCACTCAGTCATGTTCACCTCTGCAATATCATGGACTGCAGCACACCAGGATCCACACCCATCATCAATTCCCAGAGCTTACTCAAACTCATGTCCATTGAGTCAGTGATGACATCCAACCATCTCATCCTGTCATCCCCTTCTCCTCCTGCCTTCAATCTTGCCCTACATCATGGTCTTTTCCAATGAGTCAGTTCTTTGTATCAGGTGGTCAAAGTGTTGGAGTTTCAGCTTCAGCATCAGTCTTTCCAATGAATATTCAGGACTGACTTCTTTAGGATGGACTGGTTGGATCTCTCTCCTTGCAGTCCAAGGGACTCTCAAGAGTCTTCTCCAACACCACGGTTCAAAAGCATCAATTCTTCGGTGCTCAGCCTTCTTTATGGACCAGCTTTCACATCCACACATGGCTACTGGAAAAACCATAGCTTTGACTAGATGAACCTTGACTGGCAAAGTAATGTCTCTGCTTTTTAATAATGCTGCCTAGGTAGGCCATCATTAGGCTCCTTTTCTTCCAAGGAGCAAGCATCTTTTAATTTCATGGCTGCAGTCACCATCTACAGTGATTTTGGAGCCCAAGAAAATAAAGTGTCTCACTGTTTCCATTGTTTCCCCATCTATTTGTCATGAAGTGATGGGACTGGATGCATGATCTTAGGTTTTTGCATGTTGAGTTTTAAGCCAGCTTTTCATCCTCCTCTTTCATCCTCGTAAAGAGGCTCTTTAGTTCCTCTTCGCTTTCTGCCATAAGGGTGATGTTATTTGCATATCTCAGGTTACTGATATTTTTTCCAGCAATCTTGATTCCAACTTGTGCTTCATCCAGCCCAGTGTTTCTCATAATATACTTTGCATATAAGGTACTCCTTTCTCAATTTGGAACCAGTCCATTGTTCCATGTCCATTTCTAACTGTTGCTTCTTGATCTGCATACTGATTTCTCAGAAGATGGGTAAAGTGGCCTGGTATTCCCATCTCCTTAAGAATTTTCAAGTTTTTTGTGATCCACATAGTCAAATGCTTTAGCACAGTCATTAATGATTTCTAAATTACCTGTTTTTATAAATCTCCTTCAGTAAATAAAACATAGTCTTCTTTTTGCCCCAATGATCTCCAGCAGACAGGGAGAAAATATCTTCATGTGAAGGTGCCTTCTGTGAATCCCAGGGGTATCCATGCATCTTCTAGCCTCAACCGCATCAATTTCCTACAATTTACTCTCCAAATCATCAAAAACAGAAAGGATAAGCATCATAATAGTGTATATTCTGTTTCTTCAAGACAACTTCATAGTATTAATACATTTTCCAAATAAGGCTGTATGTTTCCCTATATAAACATATCTTTTGGACAATTTCCTACTCTGAGAAACATGAATTGACTTAAAGTACTAAATTACATCAAGTATGTAAAGTTATTCATGTCCATGTCTAGAAAGTTTATAGCTCCTTTCAGCTACTGTCTAGTATTTTAAGGATCCGTTATAGTGATCCTTTTTAAAATCTAATTTTTGAAACTTTATTTAAAGAGAATAGGACAATTCTCAAGAAACACATAAAGTAATGTATACACATTTTAGCATCTGTGCATGACACTCAAATATCTGTTGAATGAATGGTTGAATAAATGAATTATACAGTATTAATTCAGGATATAGGTCAAAATTAGTTTTAGAGCAAAGTCAATAGAATTGGAAAATTGGAAACTTTATCATATGTCAAATTGAATGTTGAAACATTTAAAACAGAAACAATCACCATTTTAAAATATTTGTTAAAAATATAGTCTTTCTTTAGATTGCTTTTTAAAAAGTAAAAGTAGATTTTATTAATGGGGAAAAAAAGAACATGTCACACATAACAGGATCACTAACTGTAAGTCATTTGTATCCTAGATAGCTTTCAAGAAAAATAATAACATACTAGTATGGTGTTTGTTTATGTGTTGTGTATATTAGTGTATGTTTAGTTATAAGACAACAGTCTTCATGCTACATGCATAGTTATTTCCCTTGGGTTTTTCACTTATAAATTAAAGACATGTTCATATGAGTGCATAAAATTTGTGAACTTTTTGCAGGTATACAGAATTTGATTTTACATCAATAGATGATGCATATATAATCACCCCACAAATACAGTTTGTTTTTAAGATTTTAACATTTCCCATGAAAATTCTGTTTTCATCATATTATTGTTTTCTTAAAAACTTATAAAATTTTAACTATATTATGAATCCCCAAATGTTCTTAGGTCTTCACAGACACCCCCTCACCAACCAATCCAATACTATTTTCTAGTATTGAAAAAATTCAACTTCTCTTTCAGCAGAAACAACCTCACAGCTTTCTGCATTCTTCATGCATTTTTTTCCTATCCTTGCTTGTTTTCTCCTTCTTAGCTACACAAATTCCTTTGTCATATAACCAAATCCTTCAGAGCACATCAAGGCCTCTCTTGTACATAATAAAACCCTCCATAGATTTGAAACTCATGATAATTTTCACTGTATTTATTGTCCATTTCATGCATCCTATAACAACTATTTCCCATATATATCACATATATTACATATACTAATTCTCAATCTTCTGAAGGAACACTGGAATAAGAGTTGTTTAAGTTGCTAAGTCATGTCCAACACCCTTGTGACCCTATGGGCTAGAGCCCGCCAGGCTCCTCTGTCCGTGGGATTTCCCAGGCAAGAACACTGCAGTGGGCTGCCATTTACTTCTCCAGAGGATTATGCAGACACAGGGGTTCAACCTGCATTGCCCATTGGCAGGCAAATTCTTAACCACTGAGCCACCAGGGAAGCCCAGAATAAGAATTCAGTTTAGTTCAGTTCAGTTCGGCGAAGGCAATGGCACCCCACTCCAGTACTCTTGCCTGGAAAATCCCATGGACGGAGGAGCCTGGAAGGCTGTGGTCGCTGAGAGTTGGACACGACTGAGCAACTTCACTTTCACTTTCATGCATTAGAAAAGGAAATGGCAACCCACTCCAGTGTTTTTGCCTGGAGAATCCCAGGGATGGGGGAGCCTGGTGGGCTGCTGTCTATGGGGTCGCACAGAGTCAGACACAACTAAAGTGACTTAGCAGTAGAAGCAGCAGTTAGCTCAGTTCAGTCGCTCAGTCATGTCTGACTCTGTGCGACCCCATAAATTGCAGCACGCCAGGCCTCCCTGTCCATCACCAACTCCCGGAGTTCACTCAGACTCATGTCCATCGAGTCAGTGATGCCATCCAGCCATCTCATCCTCGGTCGTCCCCTTCTCCTCCTGCCCCCAATCCCTCCCAGCATCAGAGTCTTTTCCAATGAGTCAACTCTTCGCATGACGTGGCCAAAGTACTGGAGCTTCAGCTTTAGCATCATTCCTTGGAGCCCCCCAAAATAAAGTCAGCCACTGTTTCCCCATCTATTTGCCATGAAGTGATGGGACCAGATGCCATGATCTTAGTTTTCTGAATGTTGAGCTTTAAGCCAACTGTTTCACTCTCCTCTTTCACTTTCATCAAGAGTCTCTTTAGTTCTTTAATTCTTCTAATAAGAATTAGGCATATTTATTCTAACACTGGGTATCTCTGACTTCTAGGGTTAAATTACTAGTGTGATTTCCTTCCCAAATAAGGAATTTTTAAGGTCCTTGAAAATATACAGATTATTTCTTGTAATACTAATACAGTTTATGAAAGCCATCAATAAAGCTGTTGAGTGAGTGAAACCATACAGATATTTAAAAAGAAAAAAATTCTAAAAATTTGTTAATATTTTTAGAACAATATTTCTAAAAATATATAACTAATAGTTTGTACACACCAGTGGCTTTTTCTACTTTTATTCCTTTATGTTTTTATAGTGTTGCACTAATCTATGATTTTCCTTTAAAGAACATTTTTATATATTGGTTTTTAATACAAAACCTAACACATATACATACAGAGAAAGCACACACACATACACACACACACACATTCATACACTCCCCCACACAGACTCCCTAAGGGTATGGAGAAGGCAGAAGTCAGAGAAAAGAATCTCTTTTGTTTTCAAAAGGATCATTTTGATTGTCTGCCTGGCATCTTCCCTTTCTGCAAAAGCAAAGTCCTTAACTTCCCTTTGTTAGATGAAAAAGTTTCAGAATATTCTAAAACAGTTGAGGATAAAGATGGATATATGAAACCCTTAAATTAACATTTTAATTCTAATGCTTAAAAGGTAAAGAATCTTCCTATAATGGGAGAGAATTGGGTTCATTCCCGGGGTTGGGGAGATCCCCAGGAAGAGGGCATGGCAACCCACTCCAGTGTTCTTGCCTGGAGAATCCCTGTGGACAGAGGAGCCTGGCAGGCTACACACAGTTCATGGGGTCACAAAGAATTGGACGTGACTGAGTGACTAAGTACAGCGCATAGACTCATGTGCAGGAAGTGTAACTGAACTAAGTTTTAGAATTTGAAATTTACTCATAGAAGATTATAGTCATCAAAATATGATAAGAAAAGGACAAATTGTGGTTGATTGCCTAGTGCTTTAGGGTTTCTCAGGTGGTGCTAGTGGTAAAGAATCCGCTTGCCAATGCAGAAAAGATGAGGTCCTAGGTTTGATCCCTGAGTCAGGAAGACCCCCTAGTGAAGACAAAGGCTACTTTCTCCAGTATTCTTGCCTGGAGACTCCCATGGACAGAGGAACCTGGAAGGCTACAGTCCATGGAATCACAAAGAGTTGGACATGACTGAAGCAACTTAGCATGCACCTAGTGCCTTATCTACAAAGAATAAAATGTTCAAATATTAGAGAACAGATAAAAGATTTATTCTATTTAAAGTTTATATTTTAATATTTGTAATCCTAATACATAAAAATGTTAAATAAAGGTGAATATTCCTAGGTCAGATTTGCCAAAAGTCATAAACTTATCCATATGATACTAGTCAATTTAGCTGACTTATTTTTCTTTAAAAATAGAATAGGGTAAATTGATGTGTTAGATGTGTTAGGTTTATAAGCACAAGAGAATAACACATTTCTTAGAAAACAAGAGAGGTTTCCATTCACCCAGTTACTATTTTAAATAAACACTGTTTGGCATAGTTCGCCATAAAATTTTTGTTGGCAATAACATTGACGTGATAAAGTTTGACATGGACACTGTGTAGCAGATTGAAAATAAAATCACTTGAGTTGTATCAAAGTGTACTCAATCATATAATTTTCTTCATGTTGTCATACACATTATGAGACTATGCTATATTTGTATGACAACTAGAGTAATAATCCCTTCTAGAATTTTATAATTTTATCATATTGTTCAGCTTCTAAATGACTTTTTACATCTGATTATACCTATGGACACTGTGATTATAAGCCAGTATCCAGGAATGTTTCTGTATTGTTTTAATCAACATTAAAACTGACTCCATGACTTACCAACTCTACAGAGTGTTTCAGAACACCACTTGACTCCAGGCACACTGAAACCTGGAGAGTGTCTCACTCCAAAATAATTACATTATCCCTAAAATACTGACACATATGAATATTCATTTTCCTAGGGAAAAAGGGATCATAAATATTGAGATGGTGGTAATAAAAAAAGATATATTTTGAGACCTAACAATACCCAACTGATGATCAAATACCAATGGGAATTATTAAAGATGCTGCACTGTTTTCCCTTAATTACAATAGAATTAAACATTCTCTTCTGCTGCTGCTGCTGCTGCTGCTAAGTCGCTTCAGTCGTGTCCGACTCTGTGCGACCCCATAGACAGGAGCCCAACAGGCTCCCCTGTCCCTGGGATTCTCCAGGCAAGAACACTGGAGTGGGTTGCCATTTCCTTCTCCATTGTGTGAAAGCGAAAAGTGAAAGTGAAGTCGCTCAGTCGCATCCGACTTCTAGCGACCCCATGGACTGCAGCCTACCAGGCTCCTCCATCCATGGGATTTTCTAGGCAAGAGTACTGGAGTGGCTTGCTATTGCCTTCTCCGATTCTCTTCTAGTATCACATAATTATAGAAATTGATATGCTTTACTTATGGACAACAGATACGAGGGCAATATAAAACCACTCTCAGGTCTGGTATATTCAAATTATGAAAATTTACTTGAAGAGTGTTAAAAAGCATCAAATACAAAATATATCTAACTTTTACTGTAAGCTAACTTTAGTTTTTTAAATGTATTTAATGTATTTTAAATACAACTGAGCCTATTAAAATACAAACTTGAAAAGATAATGTTTGGTAATTATATTTCCCTCTATTTCCTCATTTCTACTTCCAGTTTTAAGAAACTTTCCCTGTGGAATATTTCCTTTTACTCTTATATTCAATTGAAAAGTACATTTTCCCATTAATATTAGCAGACTTTCATGTCTGTATCCACTCCTATTCAAAGTAACATATGCTTTGAATTGCCTGTTTCAGTTTTCAGTAAGACCAATGCTCTAAGAATGATGAGAAATGTGAATACCACATAATTAAATGTTTCTTGGATAATTTTTGTATATTAATAACAAAAAATGCCTTTCTTGAAAAGAGGAATTGCATTCATATGAAGTACACTGATTGATTCTGCAATGTTATAAATCTTTACTTGTGTTCATGGTGGTTGCTTCTATAAGAGGCTAAGCAGATTTAAGAGCTGAATAGGTGTCAGTGCTATTGAATATCTGTTTTTATACCATTGGGGTTTCAGGAATGAATCCAATACAATCCATTTTCTGATTTTGTGCAGGTTTGCCATCAGAGAAATTTGCCTAAACTCATCTTTAGATTATTTTTCCCCATGGGCATCGAGTTCAGTTCAGACAAGTGGCTTCAGCAGCTGTATATGAGAGATATATGGACATCTATTTTTTGTTTGATGTTCCCATGTCAATTTATTTCATGACCCCAAATAGCTGCTTCTAAGAATTCTAAGTCATCTGAAACACCTTGCAGATGCATTCCAGTTTCCTGGCTCCAGGTTTTTTTTTTTTTAATAGGCTTCTACATGACCTTTTAAATTTTCCTCAAAGTTCCCATTGACATTTCCATGACCAAGTTCTCAAGATCAGAGTGGTTTTATTTTCCAATTATCTAGAGCCAATGTATTTGACCACATAGGAAGAACACTGGTTTAAGAGACTATCAATCTCTGAAGATATCACTGTGACTATGAACAGAATTCCTATTGCAATACTAACATGGGATACTTGGCACATTTGTCATGCAGATTTCCCTTTTACCTTTTTCAAGGTCAGTTTTCATTCCAACCCCAAAGAAAGGCAACACCAAAGAATGTTCAAACTACCACACAGTTGCACTCATCTCACACACTAGCAAAGTAATGCTCAAAATTCTCCAAGCCAGGATTCAACAGTACATGAACCAAGAACTTCCAGACATTCAAGTTGGATTTAGAAAAGGCAGAGGAACCAGAGATCAAATTGGCAACTTCTGTTGGATCATAGAAGAAGCACGAGAGTTCCAGAAAAACATTTATTTCTGCTTTATTGAACTGTTTGGATCACAAAAAACTGTGGAAAATTCTTCAAGAGATGGAAATACTAGACCTGCCTCCTCTGAAATCAGTATGCTGGTCAAGAAGCAACAGTTAGAACCAGACATGGAACAACAGACTGGATCCAAGTTGGAAAAAGCCTTAGCCTTTCAGCTGTGTCTGACTCTTTGTGATCCCATGGACTGTAGCCTGCCAGGCTCCTCTGTCCATGGGGTTTTCCAGGCAAAAATACTGGAGTAGGTTGCCATTTCCTTTCCTAGGGTATCTTCCCAACCCAGGAAACGAATCTGGGTCTCCTGCATTGCAGGCAGAGAGACTTTAATGTCTGAGCCACCAAGGAAGCCCTCCAAATTTGGAAAGGAGTACGTCAAAGCTGTATATTTAACTTATATGCAGAGTACATCACGTGAAATGCCAGGCTGGATGAAGCACAAGCTGGAATCAAGATTGCCAGGAGAAATAACAATAACCTCTGATACACAGATGACACCACCCTTATGGCAGAAAGCGAAAATGAACTAAAGAGCCTCTTTATGAGGGTGAAAGAGGAGAGTGAAAAAGCTGGCTTAAAACTCAACATTCAAAAAACTAAGATCATGGCATCTGGTCCCATCATTTCATGGCAATAGATAGGGAATCAATGGAAATGGTGAGAGACTTAATTTTTTGGGGCTCCAAAATCACTGCAGATGGTGACTGCATCCATGAAATTGAAAGACGCTTGCTCCTTGGAAGAAAAGCTATGACCTACCTAGACCACATATTAAAAAGCAGAGACATTTCTTGACCACCCAAAGTCTGTCTAGTCAAAGCTGTGGTTTTTCCAGTAGTCATGTATGGATGTGACAGTTGACCATAAAGAAGGCTGAGTGCTGAAAATTGGATGCTTTTGAACTGTGGTGTTCGAGAAGACTCTTGAGAGTCCCTTGCACTGCCAGGAGATCAAGCCAGTGAATCCTAATGGAAGTCAATCCTGAATATTCATTGGAAGGACTGATGCTGAAGCTAAAACTCCAATACTTTGGCCACCAGATGTGAAGAACTGACTCATTGGAAAGACCCTGCTGGGAAAGACTGAAAGTAGGAGGAGAAGGGGACTACAGAGGATGAGAGGATGACAGAGGATGAGATGGTTGGATGTCATCACCAACTCAATGGACAGAGTTTGAGCAAGCTCTGGGAGTTGGTGATGAACAGGGAAGCCTGGTGTGCTTCAGTCCATGGGGTTGTAAAGAGTCAGACATGACTGAGTGACTGAACTGAACTGAACTTTAAATTGTCACTTCCTGGTTCCTGTCAACTTAAATACTCACAAACTAAAAGTTGAGAGCTATTTCTTTTTTCCCCCAGTGGGAATTTTTAGAACTTCAAACCTAGAAGACAGCATCTGAAGTGACCCTGAGAGAACTGCTCCAAGGAGGTGAAGGGAAGAACCAGGTTATATAGAAGTTTTGCAACAAAAGGCAGATAGTCTGAACAAAAAACTGTTGTTGTTACTTAAAGAAAACCGGATAACTCAAGTTAAGGAATTTCATTCTTTTCCATGTATGGGAAGATGCAAGAGTTTGGGCTCACTGAAATCCCATTTTTTGCACCTGAGCTATGTAAGACCAGTATCCTGTGTTGTTCACATCCTGAGTTTCCTTGTGGCTCACTGTAGGGAGTGGCTATAATCTGATGGCTGCAACATGGCAGGTATTCTTCTCCTTCCGAGTTCCCTCAGAGTTACCAGCTCACCATGGTGGTGGCTGCAACTGCTAATGACTGTAACATCTTCATTTACTGACATGGCAGGAAACATCCTATTTCTCATACCTCCAAATAATTATACCATTTCATTAAAAAAGTAAGAAACTTTTTATGCACCTTCTCTTCTATGGACTATTGTCATATTCATTTTATTTATACATAAATAAATGTGAAAATTTTCATTACAACTTCATTTAACATATTTATATAAGCATCAGGTTGCTAAGAATTCTTTAATTTTTTGTATGCTTTCAAATGTCTTGATTTCAACTTTAAGTTTTAAAGCTAGTTTTATTGTAGGTTGAAAGGTCTTCTTGATCATTGTAAGATGATCAAGAAGCAGCATTCCTTCCTCTATCCATTAAATTCCAGCAGCAGCCCCTACATACGACATCAAACCTGGTCCCCAGATAATGCCAAATGTCCTTCATGGAGAATCCCACTGATATATGACATTCAATCATTAGCTAATAAAAATTCAAAGAAGTAGGAGATGAGCTATATAATCAAGAGATACATATTCAGAAATGATTTAGATGAATAAGCTTTTAAAATTAAAAATTTTGAAATAGATATTATATAAATAAATCAAGAATTTAAAGGAAAATATGAAAATGAGAGAAAGAAATGAAGATATCAAATAAATAACCAAATGGAATTGGGGGGTGGTCCATCTAGTCAAGGCTATGGTTTTTCCTGTGGTCATGTATGGATGTGAGAATTGGACTGTGAAGAAGGCTGAGTGCCGAAGAATTGATGCTTTTGAACTGTGGTGTTGGAGAAGACTCTTGAGGGTCCCTTGGACTGCAAGGAGATCCAACCAGTCCATTCTGAAGGAGATCAACCCTGGGATTTCTTTGGAAGGAATGATGCTAAAGCTGATGCTAAAGGTGGTGTACTTTGGCCACCTCATGCGAAGAGTTGACTCATTGGAAAAGACTCTGATGCTGGGAGGGATGGGGGCAGGAGGAGAAGGGGACGACCGAGGATGAGATGGCTGGATGGCATCACGGACTCGACGGACGTGAGTCTGAGTGAACTCCGAGAGATGGTAATGAACAGGGAGGCCTGGCGTGCTGCGATTCATGGGGTCGCAAAGAGTCGGACACGACTGAGCGATTGAACTGAACTGAAAATATAACGCAGAAACTGACAAATTCCATTTTGGAAACAGGAAAAATAAAACAACTGGATAGAAAATAGGAATCATCTAAGCTAAAGCAGAAACAGAAGAAAATTGGAGAAAAACTTAAAAGAGCCTCTATAACCTATGAAAAATATCACATGATATACCACATGTGGTATTGGAGTCAGGGATGGCAGAAAAGAAATATCTAAAGAAATAATGTTTAAAAAGTTCTAAATTTAATGAAAAATATGCTGGGCTGGATGTGTTACAAGATGGAAACACGATTGCCAGGAGAAATATCAACAGCATCAGGTATGTGGATGATACCACTCTAATGGCAGAAAGTGAAGAGGAACTAAAGAGATTCTTGATGAGGGTGAAGGAGGAGTGTGAAAAATCCAACTTAAAACTCAGTATTAAAAATCTAAGATCATGGCATCCAGTCCCATCACTTATTGGCAAATAGAAGGGGAAAAAGCAGAAGCAGTGACAGATTTCCTCTTTTTGGGCTCGGAGATCACTGTGGTTGATGACCGCACCCATGAAATTAGAAGACGATTGCTTCTTGGCATGAAAGCTATGACAAACCTAGACAGTGTGTTACAAAGCAAAGACATTACTTTGCTGACAAAGGTCCATATAGTTAAGGCTATAATCTTTCCAGTAGTCATGTCCAGATGTGAGAGTTGGACAATAAAGAAGGCAGAGCGCCAAGGAATTGATGCTTTCAAACTGGTGCTGGAGAAGACTCTTTAGAGTTCCTTGGAAAGCAAGGAGATCAAACCAGTAGATCTTTAAGGAAATCAACACTGAATACTCTTAGGAATATTTGATGCTGGAGAAGAAGAAACTTTGGCCTCCTGATGCTAACAGTTGACTCATTGGAAAAGACCCTTATCCTGGGAAAAATTGAAGGCAGAAGGAGAATAGGGTGACAGAAGATGAGATAGTTGGACGGCATCACTGATTCAGTGGATGTGGTGAGGGATAGGGAAACCTGGTGTGCTGCAGTCCATGGGACTGTGAAGAATCAGACATGACTTGATGACTGAACAACAGCAATGAACCCACAGATCAAAGAACAAAATGAAGTTAATGAATTCTTTTAGTTTTTGTCTGTCTCTCCTTCAATTCTTGATGATAACCTTGCTTGGTAGAATATTCTAGGTTTATTCTTTTGTCTTTCAGTAATTTATATCATATCATTCCCTTCCAGCTTGCAAAGTTTCCACAGAAAATTCAGCTGATAGTCTGATAGGGGTTTTTTTTGTATATGACTCTTTGGTTTTTCTCTTGCTGCCTTTAGAATTATCTATCTTTAATTTTTGTCATTTTAGTTATGATATGACTTGGTATGAGTCTTTTTGGGTTCATCTTGATTAGAGTCCTCTATAATGAATATCTGAATATTTGTCTTCTACCTGAATATTTGTCTCCT
>SJYT01063538.1:79658-90888 GCA_006410635.1 Cephalophus harveyi
AAAATCACCCATTTAATACACATTTTAATGATTATTATTCTATTCACATAGCTATGCAAGGATCACCACAATCTTATTTTACACAATCTCATTTTAAACCATTCTCATCACTGTAAAAAGAAAATTCACACCCATCTCCAATCGATCCCCAGCTGAAGGGCCACTAATATGCGTTCTTTTTTCATAGATTTGCTTTTTCTAGACATTTAATATAAGTGAAGTTACAAAGCATAGAGTCTTTTGTGTCCAGCTTCTTTTATTAAGCATATTTTCCAGTTTCATCTGTATTTTAAGATAAATATGTATAGTTTTAGAAAAAAGGTGAAATTAGTCAAGGTAGAAATTATGCTTAGTTTATTTAAATGTCTATAATGAAAATGGAAGAAAATATTTATTTGAGTTAGTTTTGCTTATAGTGTTTGTTGTCCAGCTGCTAAGTTGTGTCTGACTTTTGTGACCCTGTCGCACACAGCACACAGGGCTCCCCTGTCCTTCACTATCTCCTGAAGTTTGCTCAGATGCATGTCCATTGATTTGGTGATGCTACTTAACCATCTCATCCTCTGCTACCCCCTTCTTTTTTTGTTATATTAAGTAATTTATGTCTTATATACACATGAGCAAGAGTAGAAATATTTATTTTCAACAATTTACTAAAACAAATCTTGACTCCTTCCTTTCCTAATAGAGATTTATATGGAAAAGTCTCAGGATTATATAAGATTTATATGAGTGACTCAGATTCAACACATGCCCTCTCTCTGCCCATTCTGTGTCCAGCCATGAGCTTATACATACACCATCTCACCTAATAATCACTACATTTCCTTGGGGTGGTCCTACCGCTAAGACTTGGGAAAATTTATTTACAGGGGTCTTGATTTTTCATTTACTAAAGAGAACAAATAATTACAAAGTTCCATCCTAACTCTAATATACTGTGATTTTGTCTTCAAATTCCTGCAAAGTGCATCATAAATTGAGTAAAGGTAACTAAAACAAAATGTGCAATTATTTAAGAGGAAGACAATTTTCTTCATTGATAGGATTTTTGTCTAACCTACATGGTAACTTATTTCTTTTCATTTGTATAGTCTTTTTACCTTCATAATATAGAAGCAGGTATACTAAGTGCAGAATCAAATAAATATTTTGAGAAAGC
Organism: Cephalophus harveyi; assembly: GCA_006410635.1. Classification (NCBI taxonomy): domain Eukaryota; kingdom Metazoa; phylum Chordata; class Mammalia; order Artiodactyla; family Bovidae; genus Cephalophus; species Cephalophus harveyi. The sequence continues at coordinate 80,821 of SJYT01063538.1, forward strand.
TTGCTTAAAAGTGAAAGAGAGGAATAAGAGACAGAAATGCAGGGAAAGTCATCAACAAATAAATTCCAGCTTTCCCTCTGAAATAAAAGGTCAAAATAAATCTTTCTTAATCAATTATGTTTAACTAAATTAATTTCATTTCCTAGTTGTTCTGTTTTACTTTATTGTGGGAAATAAAATTCAAGGGTATTGGTTTCCAAGTTATAGCTGGCATATTCATTATTTTCTAACAGTTATCAAGCCATGTCACTTCCCCAGAGTGCATGCAGTTATTGCAATTTCTGTCACAAAAGTCTCCACAGCAATATTTCTGGTCACTCTCATGATAGTCATGTAACACAATCGTTATAGAAGGCATGGTGTGGAAACTGTCCTCTGCATGCCCCTCCAGGCCAGCAGTATACCATTTAACATCCACTCTGTACACTCCTGGAGGTTGACCTATAGGAACTACATCATTTTTCACTTTTATTTCCCCTAGTTTGTAGACACTGACTATTTCTTAAAAATATCGGAGGTAAGATAACAATTGAGATAATTAAGGTTGGATAATGGTGATAACAAGTTTTGACAAAAGACCGAGCAGAGCTGAAAATAAGGAGAGATTTACAGGTCATTGGAAAACAGACATTTCCTAAGCATCTTTAAAACTTAATTCAGTCACTTTTCCAAATACACCACTCTTTCTACTCACTGTTATCAATTCTTTTCTTCTTATAAATCTTCAGTCTTTATGCCTTGTCCTTTTTATTTACTGATCATGAGTACTTTTTTTTTACTTTTTAAAATGGTTTGAAGATAAAAACAAACAAGCTTGAAGCTGTGTCTTAAAAGTGACACTTGGAATTGGTTGCCAATTTAAAAAAATCTTACAATATTTTTCACAAATCATGTGCTAAATTAAATATTTTCTTACATGTCTCATTGCTAATTTTTGATTGATAATTAATCTCTAGATGGTAAACTCCTGAGATACCAGGTTCTGATTCCTTTTGTATAAGAAAAAAAAGTGCAGTTAATTACATAGAAGGATTACAAATACTTGTTGAATCATATATGCTATGTTCATATAAATAGAACATATTAATTCAATCAATATTTAATAATTTGAACCATAAATATACATTCCTTTATGTTTGGAGGGAATATGGTGTTTTACTACAAGCCCAGATGCTGGTGTGAGTAAGTCATTTAAAACATCTATGCCAAGTTTCCTTTATTACAAAATTAGGACAATTATAATAATGGGATTGTTATGCTCATAACAGTAAAGCTTGTTAACATATGTGAAATACAACACAGCTTATCATGTAGTGATCATATAATTATAATTAATTTTGATCACTCTACATCCTAAGAATGATATCTAAAATGCTCAACAAAGAAAATTTAGTGTGATATATTGCAACCAAAGCAATATCTATACATTAGGATTGAATCATTTCACTATTTACTTCTAAACCACGACATACCATTTGCACACAACACACAAACTTTTCACTGTGAACAATGATGATAAAAGGATTTGAGAAAACATCTCCAATTAAGATCTGAGAGTTAAGACTATCTATTCTCATAGCACCAATAGAAATTACTCATCAAATAGAAATCAGAAAATGTTGGTGTTTTTGTTGAAGTTCATTTGATAAGTCGTGTTTGACTCTGCGACCCCATGTCAGTGCTAACTGTGGCTTTTTTTAAAAATTCTCTTTGTATATAAAGAACATCTAGAATCTTCCTGAGTTGAGTAAATGGATCTGAAAAATGGATCTGTAGTGACTGAGTTTATTTTACAAGGATTTTCTGCAGGATGGGAACTTCAGATTGTCTTCTTCGTGACATTCTCCTTGATCTATGGGGCTACTGTGCTGGGAAACGCTCTCATTATGGTCACAGTGACATGCAGCTCCACCCTTCATTCTCCCATGTACTTCCTCCTTGGAAACCTCTCCTTTTTGGACATGTGTCTCTCCACGGTCACCACACCCAAGATGATCAGAGACTTGCTCACTGAACACAAGACCATCTCTATATGGGGATGCATGGCTCAGATGTTCTTTATGCACTTGTTTGGAGGTGCTGAGATGACTCTTCTGGTAGCCATGGCTTTTGACAGATATGTGGCCGTATGTCAACCCCTGCACTACAGGAAAATCATGAACCACAGGTTGCTGAACGGGTTTGTTATACTCTCATGGACAGTTGGTTTTACACACACCATGAGTCAGATGGTATTAACTGTAAACCTGCCTTTCTGTGGCCCCCGCATCATAGACAATATATTCTGTGACCTTCCCCTTGTGATTAAGCTTGCGTGTGTGGAAACATACACTCTGGAACTATTTGTCATTGTTGACAGTGGGCTGTTGTCACTCATGTGTTTCCTCCTCCTGCTTGTCTCCTACACGGTCATCCTGGCCACTGTGCAACGAAGATCATCTGGAGGCCTCTCCAAAGCTCTGTCCACACTGTCTGCCCACATCACTGTGGTCAGTCTGTTCTTTGGGCCATGTATCTTCATCTATGCCTGGCCTTTCAAGAGTTTTGCCAGCAATAAAGTCCTTGCTGTATTTTACACTGTTATCACACCCTTATTGAATCCTATTATTTACACCTTGAGAAATCAGAAAATGCAAGTGGCCATGAGAAAGTTACAGTTCCAAAATGTTAGCTCCACATAGAACTTTTAGATTTTAGAATTGTATAAGTAATCCAGCTTTCAAATATAAGGCTAACATAATTTGAATATATTATATGCAATACATGGTTTTACTTGTTTATTTTAGAATCATAAGTGATGCAGAAAAAATTAATGATAAAATGCTTTAAATTCACAGTTAATGCTGTTATAACACATAATGATAATTAGCTATCTGCAGTAAAATAGACATATAATGCCATTAAATACTTTATGATATAGTCAATGTTTATTTATTAGTGAGGAGATAAGTATAAAAAAGCTACAGCTGAACACACATTCAAAAAAGTGAATAAATATAAATACAAAAATCACAATAGAATAATTCTTTTATTTGAGACAGCATATCCCTGGAGAGACTATTCTACAAGACATCATGAAGTTCTCTTATTTAAGGAGAATTATTCTTGAAAAACATTTTGAGCATAATATATTCTCTATCAAACTCTTCTATACAAAGAAATGCAAGTAGTAACATATTTATCATTGATTTATTTTCACTATTTAACTTCTTATTAAACAGCCATGCATTTTCATCACTTCTATGAATTGTATAATAAGATTTAAAGTAATCTCCCTAGACTTTCTACTTTCATTATGCTTAATAAACATATGTGCCATTCCATTATCACTGTCACTGATAAATTGTCAAATTCTAAATCCTAACAAGACCTGTGTGGCCCTAGCTGGTACATTTTTTGAACAATTAATCCTTAAAGTATTCTCATCTTTTCCTCTAGTTCTAGATGACATTCTAATATTCCCACTGGAAGTACTCTGTAGGCTTAAAGTAGCTATAATACCCCAAACACCCCTTACTGCATTATAAGTTGTAGAACAGATTTAGAATTCATCATGTTTCACCATGAGAATATATATTTAAGGAAAAATTATGGAATGATCAGTTAATCTCTTTTTCATCAGGAGGAAGATAGCCATTTGTTTGAGAGTCACACTGAACACCTGGTAAGGTGAAATTTTTGCTTAGTCTTCATATTTGAAAGAAAATGAGGTGGATGAAACTTGAGCCAATTATACAGAGTGAAGTAAGCCAGAAAGAAAAACACCTATATAGTATACTAACACATATATATGGAATTTAGAAAGATGGTAATGATAACCCTGTATGCAAGACAGCAAAAGAGACACAGATGTATAGAACAGACTTTTGGACTCTGTGGGAGAAGGAGAGGGAGAGATGATTTGGGAGAATGGCATTGAAACATGTATACTATCATGTAAGAAAAGAATTGCCAGTCTAGGTTCAATACAGGATACAGGATGCTTGAGGCTGGTGCACTGGGATGACCCAGAGAGATGTTATGGGGAGGGAGGGAGGAGGGGGGTTCAGGATTGGGAACTCATTTACACCCATGGTGGATTCATGTCAACGTATGGCAAAACCAATACAGGATTGTAAAGTAAAATAAAAAAAAAAAATAGAAAAAAGAAATTGAAAGGAAGAAGAAAATAGAAAACAATTCACATTGTGACTGTCCAGGACATTTGCTGCCTGAAAATTCATGCTAATAGGATAATGTTGCAGGAACAGAGGAAAGGTGAGATCTACATTTGTCTAATTATTGGATGTTTTAGTTCAGTATAAGTAGATGTGAATTGGCTACTGATCATCTCATTTGACCCCATGGAACAAAAAGATGGGATATATTATTTCTCCTTTTTAGATTAAAAAAAGATTTTAAAACACTAAATGACTTGCCCAAGGTTATTCAGTTACCAAACTATAGAAATAGTCACTTATATTAAATAGAATATCTTCAAATAATATTCATGATACTATATAAAATCTTGGAGTATTTTATATAGGAAAAAGGAAAATACAAATTTCTATGATCTAATTTAACTATTTCATTTAATTTATAAGATATTGCATGGGTGAAGATTTGTGCAATTGAATAAAATTTTACATAATCCTCATATTAATAACCTCAGATATGCAGATGACACCACCCTTATGGCAAAAAGTGAAGAGGAACTAAAAAGTCTCTTGATGAAATGTTTCACCATGAGAATATATATTTAAGGAAAAATTATGGAATGATCAGTTAATCTCTTTTTCATCAGGAGGAAGATAGCCATTTGTTTGAGAGTCACACTGAACACCTGGTAAGGTGAAATTTTTGCTTAGTCTTCATATTTGAAAGAAAATGAGGTGGATGAAACTTGAGCCAATTATACAGAGTGAAGTAAGCCAGAAAGAAAAACACCTATATAGTATACTAACACATATATATGGAATTTAGAAAGATGGTAATGATAACCCTGTATGCAAGACAGCAAAAGAGACACAGATGTATAGAACAGACTTTTGGACTCTGTGGGAGAAGGAGAGGGAGAGATGATTTGGGAGAATGGCATTGAAACATGTATACTATCATGTAAGAAAAGAATTGCCAGTCTAGGTTCAATACAGGATACAGGATGCTTGAGGCTGGTGCACTGGGATGACCCAGAGAGATGTTATGGGGAGGGAGGGAGGAGGGGGGTTCAGGATTGGGAACTCATTTACACCCATGGTGGATTCATGTCAACGTATGGCAAAACCAATACAGGATTGTAAAGTAAAATAAAAAAAAAAATAGAAAAAAGAAATTGAAAGGAAGAAGAAAATAGAAAACAATTCACATTGTGACTGTCCAGGACATTTGCTGCCTGAAAATTCATGCTAATAGGATAATGTTGCAGGAACAGAGGAAAGGTGAGATCTACATTTGTCTAATTACTGGATGTTTTAGTTCAGTATAAGTAGATGTGAATTGGCTACTGATCATCTCATTTGACCCCATGGAACAAAAAGATGGGATATATTCTGTCTCTTATACACATCTTAAGATACTAGAAAGGAAAAAGAAATAATGGAAGAACAATTTCAATAGAACTACAAAGAGCAGCCTTGAAACCACATGCTCATAAGTGTGAAGAGTTGACTTTCAAATGTCAATTAAAAAAAAGAAGTGCACTGTTTGATTTTATGTTATATATCATAATTTAAGAATAGTTGCCATAAGAATTATATTCAACTTTATTTCTACATAGTAAACAAAAATATCTCAATATTTTTAATTTTTAAATACCTACAATATAGCACACTTGATATTAAAGGAATCCTAACTAATTGCAAGGTAAAGTATACATTCAGTGGTAGATGGAATTATATGCCATTTGATAAATACTATGTAAGACTTTTGTGTCTATCAGTATAACTCGTTCGAGCTCTTCAGTCCCTTGGTTGACAAAACATATAGAATTGTCAAAATCATTTAAAATATTTTTAAAATCAATGATTTAAAAAAGAAATTAAAAAAAAAATCACACTCAACTCTAGTTTGAACTTTGAATGGCATTCCAGAAAAATACACCACCAAGGAACCATTGCGTACTTTGAGAACATCTATAGAATACCACTGCCTAGAGCCTGCTAGTAAAACTTAATTTGGGAGAGCACTGTGGACTAGACTTTGAGCCTGAACAGGGATGGCTCAGACTTCACTTGAATGACAGCTCAGAGTCTGGAGAAAAAAAGAGAGAAAATCAGAAGAAAGCTTGCCCAGCAGAAGCAGACAGCAAGAAAAAAAAAAAAAAGTCTCTCAAACTTGATTTTTAGTGGAGATAAAATATAAGTGCTTCCCTAACAAGGGTTTGGCTTGTCATCAAATTCTTTGTATGTCCTGAAACATCAAGGCGATAATTTTCTTTTAACTTGCAACTTCAAAGTGATAGGCTTGAGTATTTGGTAAAAGAAAACACAAGTTCACTGAAAAAACTGTGGTTTGAAACACCTGTTAAAATACAAAATTTAACTGAGTAAATTTGCAGATCTAATTGGCTTATTAAACAATTCATGTCAGGTAGAAAAGCTCATCTGCCAGAAAGATACTATGAGTGAGTTACACATGAAGCTTTGATAGTAAGGAGACTGGGATAAGGAAAGGAAGTCACATGTAAGTAAAAAGAAAGTTCATTGAAAGAAAGTGAAAGTTCAGGTGAAGTCTGAGTTTAGGCATTTTCCTTTGGCTTGAACTTGTTGCTGGACAAGAAGAAAGTATTCTTTCCTCCTGCTGGGAAAGTAGAGTGATTGCCCTTCCTTTTTGGGAGAACTATATACATCTATTCCCACTGAGGCTAGTGCCTGATTACTTCCTGTTTGGGGTAATTGAGGATAAATGGCAGGGCATGAGAGCTCCCTTCACAGACCTTTCCAAATCCAATTTTAGTTAAGGTTTCCTCTTAATTTTCAGACAGGCTATACTTACTCTTGTAGAAAGATTTTAAAAGAGAACTCAATAAAAGATGCTTCTGTGGTGGCTCAGACACTAAAGAATCTGCCTGCAATGCAGCAGACCCAGGTTCATTCCTGAGGTTGGGAAGATCCCCTGGAGAAAGGAATGGCTACCAGTTCCAGTATTCTTGCCTGGACAGAGGAGCCTGCTGGGCTACAGTATTCTTGCCTGAGAATGCCATGGACAGAAAAGCATGACCGGATGACAGTCCATGGGATCGCAAAAGAGCTGGACATGACTTAGAGACTTTCACACTTTCACAATACAAAACCCAATACAAGCAAACAAAAAGTACAGCATAATTGAGAATCTGGAGAAAGGGAAAAGATAATACACAGAATGGTAGAAGTCGATTATAAATCATGTATCTGAGTGGGGACTTGTATCCAGAAATAAAAGAATTTAGAAAATTCTATTAAAAATGGGCAAATAATCTAAATAAATGTTTCCATAAAATATATACAAGTGGCCAATAAGTATGTAAAAAGATGCTGAACATCATTAGTATCAAGAGGAAACCCAAGTCAAATTCACAATAAGAAATCACATCACACCCACTGGGATGGCTATAATCCAATAGACAGACAATTCCAAGGATCAACAAGGATGTAGAACAGTTGTAACCCTAATACACAGGTGGTGAAACATAAAATGGTGCAACACTTTTAAAGAAAATTCTGGCAGTTTTTCAGAATGTTAAGCATAGAATTAACATATGACTTAGCAATTTTACTTCAAATATCAATGCAACATAAATGAAAACACATATGCACACAAAAACATCCCCAAGTTCATCGATTGATGAATGGATAGAACAAAATACGCTATGTACACATTATAGAATATTACTTGCCTTCAGAATGGGAGAAAATAATAGCAAATGACTAGTTAGCAAGCAACTAACAACTAATCTCAAAAATATACAAGCAACTCCTGCAACTCAATTCCAGAAAAATAAACGACCCAATCAAAAAATGGGCCAAAGAACTAAACAGACATTTCTCCAAAGAAGACATACAGATGGCTAACAAACACATGAAAAGATGCTCAACATCACTCATTATCAGAGAAATGCAAATCAAGACCACACTTTCACGCCAGTCAGAATAGCTCCGATCCAAAAGTCTACAAGCAATAAATGCTGGAGAGGGTGTGGAGAAAAGGGAACCCTCTTACACTGTTGGTGGGAATGCAAACTAGTACAGCCACTATGGAGAACAGTGTGGAGATTCCTTAAAAAACTGCAAATAGAACTGCCTTATGACCCAGCAATCCCACTGCTGGGCATACACACCGAGGAAACCAGAATTGAAAGAGACACATGTACCCCAATGTTCATTGCAGCACTGTTTATAATAGCCAGGACATGGAAACAACCTAGATGTCCATCAGCAGATGAATGGATAAGAAAGCTGTGGTACATATACACAATGGAGTATTACTCAGCCATTAAAAAGAATTCATTTGAATCAGTTCTAATGAGATGGATGAAACTGGAACCTATTATACAGAGTGAAGTAAGCCAGAAAGAAAAACACCAATACAGTATACTGACACATATATATGGAATTTAGAAAGATGGCAATGATGACCCTGTATGCGAGACAGCAAAAGAGACACAGATGTATAGAACGGACTTTTGGACTCTGTGGGAGAGGGAGAGGGTGGGATGATTTGGGAGAATGGCATTGAAACATGTATAATATCACATATGGAATGAGTCGCCAGTCCAGGTTCAATGCATGATACTGGATGCTTGGGGCTGGTGCACTGAGATGACCCAGAGGGATGGTACAGGGAGGGAGGAGGGAGGGGGGTTCAGGATGGGGAACACGTGTATGCCTGTGGCGGATTCATGTTGATGTATAGTAAAACCAATATAATATTGTAAAGTAATTAACCTCCAATTAAAATAAATAAATTTATATATTTTTTAAAAAGAATATTACTTGGTGATTAAAAACCTCAGCTCTGAATTTCTCCCTGGGGAGGGAAAGAATCAAGCCATGCACCTAACACCTCAACTTCTCAGAGGCTTCTCAAAGAACTAGAATCTATCTTATCAATCACTACTGAAAACTGAGATCTCTGAGGAATTTGTAGTTATATTAAAAAAAAAAAACAATAAAACCAAATACCACAACAAAAGACACTGCATTTCCAGAGATATTTCCTCTCCCTTGACACTCTCTCCTCTCTTTGTCCTCTCTCTCCCCCTTTTTCTGTATCTGCATACATGCCTTTGTGGCACAGGCATCTCTGTGGGCATGGTTTCTTTGTCTCTACATCTTTTCTTCTATTTTTTCCATTATGCCTTTTCATTTTTTCCCTCTTTTCTCCTGTCTTTTCCAATTACATTTCAATCTGTCTCTCTGGAAATTTATATTGTTATATTAATTTTACCCAAGCAAAATGACATATATTCAAAGTTAGTTATTTGCAGCACAGATTATAATAGGAAAAAATAAATAACATTATTTTCATCGCTTTACCTCTTTCTCCAACTTTTTATCTCCTACTGCATCTCTGGCTGAATTGGATATAAATTTGAATGAAAGTACACTTGATCATATATTGTTTTCCTTCTGAAAAAGATGTTTGTTATTTTAATTTTAATGTGATAGATTTATTTCACTTCTTAAACAAAAAGTCAAACTAATTTCTTACAATTAAGTATTTTTTATTCCATATAACATTAATTTAGAAACTAAAAAGTCTTCATTTTGCTACAGCTGAACACACATTCAAAAAAGTGAATAAATATAAATACAAAAATCACAATAGAATAATTCTTTTATTTGAGACAGCATATCCCTGGAGAGACTATTCTACAAGACATCATGAAGTTCTCTTATTTAAGGAGAATTATTCTTGAAAAACATTTTGAGCATAATATATTCTCTATCAAACTCTTCTATACAAAGAAATGCAAGTAGTAACATATTTATCATTGATTTATTTTCACTATTTAACTTCTTATTAAACAGCCATGCATTTTCATCACTTCTATGAATTGTATAATAAGATTTAAAGTAATCTCCCTAGACTTTCTACTTTCATTATGCTTAA
>SJYT01063538.1:93072-104831 GCA_006410635.1 Cephalophus harveyi
ATGCTAAAGCTGAAACTCCAGTACTTTGGCCACCTCATGTGAAGAGTTGACTCACTGGAAAGGACTCTGATGCTGGGAGAGATTGGGGGCAGGAAGAGAAGGGGACGACCGAGGATGAGATGGCTGGATGGCATCACTGACTCGATGGATGTGAGTCTGAGTGAACTCTGAGAGATGGAGGTGAACAGGGAGGCCTGGCATGCTGCGATTCATGGGGTCGCAAAGAGTCGGACACGACTGAGTGACTTAACTGAACTGAACTGAACAACTCTACTATCAATTAAATATTCTTATTCTTCTGCCTGATCCACATTTTTTAAAACTTGTAGTAATAGTAACAATATATTGTAATAAAATATAGAAATCAATACATTATCAGAAACCACATTGTCATATTTGAACTTTCATCTTGGTAAAAGTAGAATCAAGGAGATTAATTTTAGAGCACAAAGTCATTTCATATATATCAGAATGAGTTTAAAACAGACAAAATATGTGAGAGAATGTGTGATTGAGTGACTAATGTGTCATTGAGACTGAGTAAATTTCGGAGGATAGTAGTCAGGAGAAAAGGCATAGCACTGAAGACCAAGTTAAGAATTTTCAGTCTGTAGAAAATCCACTCTAAGTGAACATTTAGGAAGCACCTACCATGCTCCCTCTACCATGGAATGAGAAAAACAATCTACTATCTCAGAATTAATGGAAAGACAGGCATGGAACACGATAAAATAGAATACATATAGAGAAAAAGGTGAAAAAGATTTAACACTGAAAGAATTTGGGCAAAAAGAGGGAAAAGAAAGAGAATGATAAGAAAGGAAGCAAGGAGGACGGGAAAGTAAGAGATATAACAAGGAAGAGAAATTGCAAGAAAAAATAAAAGAATAAAATTGAAAATAAAAGAAGCTAAAGAAAATATAAATATAAAAAGAATAATTGAGAAAATGAATGTATTAAGGTAGAATTAACAGGAAGAGAATGGGAAATTATAAAAAACAAGAACAGGAAATAAATGGGGAAAGATTAAAGAGTGAGATGCCAGGATGGTAATCAGGTCCCCAGAGGGGAGCTGATCTGATAGCAGCTGGAAACTAGGCATGCTCGATATTGCTTGTGGATGGATGTTGCGGGTCTCTACTCTGAGAAAGAAGGAAAAGAAATAGACATCTCTACCCCTGCATCTTCAGTTCCAGATGTCTTTTTGTACCAGTTGAAATAACAAGGAATATTAGAGATGATGAGAGCATTCAGATCTATATCTTAGCCTACACTGACAGTTACTTCTTTACTTTATAGGATTAGGACAAAAGCTTGTTACTCTAAGATTCATTGCTTGGGGCTTTTTTTTTTTTTCAGAATTCATTCTCTCTCTTTTTTTTTTTCACAGCGAAATAGTCATCAGAGGCACATCTGTCCTTTATCTCTATGAAGAGCAGAACTTGAGAATCACTGGAATAGAAGGTACGTACATGAGAATGGGAGAAGAGTAGTGAATTTAAAATATTAAGTGGTATAGATTTTCATTTGTTAATAACAAATAAGGAGTAGAGGTGGATGATAGAAAAATAAAAGCAAAGGTAGAGTGGAAGAGCTTGTAACTCATAGTGATCCCTCTGTCCTGGAATCCAAAGAAATAACCTTGAGCACCTGAAATGCACAAAACTTAAGAACAAATAGAGGTAGCTGTTGACTTACTTTCCTAAGAGTAGGTTTCTACAGGCAGAATGAGGAATGAATGTGGAGACAAATCAGTGTTTAAATGGATAAAATAAAGAAGCTCCTAAACTAATTTGAAGGTCACCAAAGATTTTTTTTTCCTATTTCAATTTTCTTAGACTCACAATGTGTGAATATATATTTTTATGCACAAACATGTGCCCATGAGTTATGGTTTGGTTGGTTTAGTTCCTAAGTCATGTCTGACTCTTGTGATCCACAGACTGTAGCCTGCCAGGCTCCTCTGTCCATAGGATTCTCCAGGCAAGAATATGGGAGTGGGTTGCCATTTCCTTCTCTGGGGATCTTCCTGACCCAGGAATCGAACCCAGGTTTCCTGCATTGCAGGCAGATTCTTTACCGATTGAGCTATGAGAGAAGCCCACCCATGAGTTATAAACAACTTCTTTGTCACATTTGGCTGCTCCTTACAAATGTTACTAATCACACAGAACACATGTTCTGATGTTTCCTAATAAGTATGCCTAAAATACTGGTGGATTGTGTGAATTTCCCATGAGTTCCCTATACAGACTTGTTAAAGGCTGATCTTATTTTACTCTTTCCTTTTCTCTCTTCTTTCCAGGGATGCTAGTAATAATTATGTCAAATTTCAATTAGAAATTTTTTCCTCTTTACTCTTCTCTGCCACATTAAATAATAGTTAAAGAAATTTGGAGAAGGAAATGGCAACCCACTCCAGTATTCTTGCTGGAAAAATCCCATGTACAGAGGAGCCTGGTGGGCCACAGTCCACGGGGTCACAAACAGTCAGACACAACTAGAGAGACTGAGCACAGTGCAAATAATATTTCAGTTCAGTTCAGTCGCTCAGTCATATCCGACTCTTTGCGACCCCATGAATCGCAGCACGCCAGGCCTCCCTGTTCACTAAAAAATTGAGATATAAAAAAAAATATAAAATTTACCATTTAGACCGTATTATTCAGTGCTAAGTGTATTTAATGAGCTATGCAAGCATCAACATGATATAATTTTAAAACATTCCGTCACTCCCCAAGAAATCTCATACTCATTAATAATCACTCCTATTCCATTCCTATTCCTTGGCAACCACTCTTTTACTTTCTATATCTACAGATTTGCCTTGTCTGGACATTTTGCATAAATTGAATTATAAAATATGTGGTCCTTTGTGACTGGCTCCTTATATACAGCATAATGGTTTTGAGTTATATCCACGTTGTAACATATATCAGTACTCCATTCCTTTTTATTGCTAAATTGCATTCCACTGTATGCATGGCATTTTTGAAAATCAACATTGTGTGTAATTAAAAATCAAGGGAAATATTGCTATATGTCACATTATAATATTTTGTTATAGTCAACAACCTTCTTTTACATCATTCATCTCAACAAATATGCACAAATATCACATACATGAATGTTTATTTATAGGATATTTCTACAATTATACTAATGTAACACTTAGAAAGCAATCACAAATACTTTTAAAAATTCAAAGCATGATTTATAATAATAAAAGGAGAAGTTCCACTGTTTTTATGCACCCTAATGGATTATCTTGTTTATCCACTGAGATGAGCATATTCCATTTTGGAGACCACTATATAGACTAAGGAGAAGGCGATGGCACCCCACTCCAGTACTCTTGCCTGGAAAATCCCATGGACGGAGGAGCCTGGTAGGCTGCAGTCCATGGGGTCGCGAAGAGTCAGACACGACTGAGCGACTTTCTTTTCACTTTTCACTTTCATGCATAGGAGAAGGAGATGGCAACCCACTCCAGTGTTCTTGCCTGGAGAATCCCAGGGACGGGGAAGCCTAGTGGGCTGCCGTCTATGGGGTCACACAGAGTCGGACACGACTGAAGTGACTTAGCAGCAGCATATAGACTAAACCTTAATTCTGGATGTCATGAACAGAATTCTTCTTTAGGTAAGATTATAGCCCACAAGGATGAAGTATTTACATAAGCAGATAGTAATTATTTAAGCACCTAAATAAGATCATACAAGTTGATGGGGCACTAATTAGTAACTTTATTGCCTAGAAAGTCCCATAGACAGAGGAGCCTGGTGGGCTACAGTCCATGGGGTTGCAAAGAATCAGACACAGCTGAACACACACACACAATCTGTTTAAACAGAGGAACACATACCTTTTCGCCCCTATCACTTACTAATTAGAATTAAAAAGAAAAGTCATTGCAAATTTAAGAATTTTAACTGAAATTGCTCTATTTTTCTCATCTGCTAAATGATATATTAGACTACATGTTCTATATGGTCATTTCCAGATCTAGCTTTGATTTTATTAGTTGAAATAGTCAAAATATTTTATATATTCTAATAAGCTTTACATTACAAGAAAATATTTGTGGGAATAGCATTTGGCTACCATCCTGAGATCTGAGGGAAAAGTAGGCTATAGATACATATGGTGAGCAAGTAAGACTGGACTAGTATTAATTAGGATTTAAGGACAGGGTGTGGAACACATGCAGGGTTGGGGACGAATCAGAGGTGTAAGTAGGGGAATGTGTGCTTAGTTGCTCAGTCATGTCTGACTCTTTGTGACCCTGTGGATTGTAGCTCCTCTGTCCACGGAATTATCCAGGCAAGAACACTGGAGTGGGCCGCCATTACCTCCTCCAGGGGATCTTTCTGATCCAGGGATTGAACTTGCATCTCCAGTATTTCCTGCATTGGCAGGTGAATTCATTACCACTGAGTCACCTGGGATGCCCCAACTAGGGGGATGCTTCTAAGTTAGATGTAATGTAGTGTGCTTGCTGAGATCCAGGTGACCAAATGGAGCAAGGTTGCACAAGGGCACCAAAGCAAAACACTGTGATGGAACTAATAAGGCACAAATTCTGAAAACAAGGCTGCTGCTGCTAAGTCGCTTCAGTTGTGTCCGACTCTGTGCGACCCCATAGACGGCAGCCCACCAGGCTTCCCATCCCTGGGATTCTCCAGGCAAGAACACTGGAGTGGGTTGCCATTTCCTTCTCCAATGCATGAAGGTAAAAAGAGAAAGTGAAGCACATAGCTGCAAATCAGGAACTGGGAATTCTACAGGAACTGGAGAAAAGAAGCATCTGCAAAATATCTTTGCTCTGTGGAGATGAAGAAGGGGACCAAAACTCAGCAACTAATCTAAGCATTAGAGACAGTGCACCACCACCACCACCAAGAGCCACAACAACCTGACAACCTCAATAATGACTAGTTTTGCTTAAATCAGGAATTTTCTAGTATACCTCAAGCAAAATAGCTCAGGAACACAATTATATAGAAACACATGCTTAAATAGGAATGCAAGTGTGGCCATAAGATCAGTGTCTTGGAGAAACAGGAAAATGAAAGGTAGAAAGTTTAACTGAAAACACAGGAGAGCTATGATGTGTAAAGTGCATTCAGCTGGCAAAGTGCTGGATGTGGAAAATATTATTTTTATTTGGAGAAGAGCTAGGGGGTAGATGAAAAGGTGGTAATAACAGATAGCATTCTGCTCTTTGTTATTCGACAGACTGAGGAATGATGGAGAGGGAGAACAGCACTGAGGTGACAGAATTCATCCTACTTGGTCTGACCCAGTCTCAAGATGTTCAGCTCCTGGTCTTCACACTAGTCTTAATTTTCTACCTCATCATCCTCCCTGGAAATGTCCTCATCATCCTCACCATCAGGTCAGACCCTGGCCTCACGGCCCCCCTCTACTTCTTCCTCGGCAACCTGGCCTTCCTCGATGCATCCTACTCCTTCATTGTGGCTCCCAGGATGCTGGTGGACTTCCTCTATGAGAAGAAGGTGATCTCCTATAGAGGCTGCATCACTCAGCTATTTTTCTTGCACTTTCTTGGGGCAGGGGAAATGTTCCTTCTTGTCGTGATGGCCTTTGACCGCTACATGGCCATCTGTCGTCCTTTACACTATTCGACTGTCATGAACCCTAGAGCCTGCTATGCCTTGCTGTTGGTTCTGTGGCTCGGGGGATTTACTCATTCCATTGTTCAAGTGGCTCTTATTATCCACTTGCCCTTCTGTGGTCCAAACCGACTGGACAACTTCTTCTGTGATGTGCCGCAGGTCATCAAGCTGGCCTGCACTGACACCTTTGTGGTGGAGCTCCTGATGGTCTCCAACAGTGGTCTGCTCACCCTGCTGTGCTTTCTGGGCCTTCTGGCCTCCTATGCAGTCATCCTCTCCCATGTAAAGGGGCACTCCTCTGAAGGGAAGAGCAAGGCGCTGTCCACATGCACCACACACATTATCATCGTGTTTCTCATGTTTGGACCTGCCATCTTCATCTACACCCGCCCCTTCAGAGCCTTCCCAGCTGACAAAGTGGTTTCTCTCTTTCACACTGTAATCTTTCCTTTGATGAACCCTGTGATTTATACCCTTCGCAATCAGGAAGTAAAAGCTTCCATGAGGAAGTTGTTGAGTCATCACATGGTCTGCTGAATACAATGGAAAGACTGGAAAACCAAGGAAGGGAGTAAGTTCATTTGGAATTAAATAAGTTATTTATTCATTAATGCATTGAATCAATCATTTAGCAAATAATGTATTTATTAAACACTCTCAGGTTTCAGGCATTATTCTAAGTATATGCATGGGACAGGTAAGATTCCAGATCTGCTGGGACTATATTTGAGTGGATAAAGATAGGTTATACTATTAAACTGAAAACAGACACAATGTCTGGAAGATATAATACTCTGAAGCTAATTAAAATAATATCATGTTAGAGTTTGACTGAGACAGGGTAGTTACTTTATTTTTGGTTGTTAAGCAAGATATTGAGTGTTATTGAGCTGATATCCAGATGATTTGAAAGAAACAACCATGAAATAACCATGGGGACTGAATATTCTAGGCAGCTGCTGCTGCTAAGTCGCTTCAGTCGTGTCTGACTCTGTGCGACCCCAGAGACGGCAGCCCACCAGGTTCCCCTGTCCCTGGGATTCTCCAGGCAAGAACACTGGAGTGGGTTGTCATTTCCTTCTCCAATGCATGAAAGTGAAAAGTAAAAGTGAAGTCGCTCAGTCGTGTCCGACTCTTAGCGACCCCATGGAGGCCCACCAGGGTCCTCCGCCCATGGGATTTTCCAGGCAAGAGTACTGGAGTGGGGTGCCATTGCCTTCTCCCATTCTAGGCAGAGAGGATGACTAATACAAGGACACAAAGATCTTATAAGCTTGATACATTTGAAAATCATAAAGAAAAATAGACTACCTGTAGTATCAGTTCAGTTCAGTTGCTCAGTCGTATCTCTCTGCGACCCCATGAATCGCAGCACGCCAGGCCTCCCTGTCCATAGTTAGTGTAAAAGTGGCAGAAATTGAAACTAGAGAGATTGGTACAAGAAAATCACATATTTTAAGTGATAAAAGGATGTTCAATATATTCAAATTTCAAAGAGAGGCCAAAAAAGGTATTAAGTAGAAAAGTGACTAATGTTTCCTATTTGATTTAAAGCAGGATTCTCGAGATTCTATAAAGGGTTTTGTGTAGCAAAATATCATTAAGTACAAAGTATCATGCTGTTACATAATTTTAATGGACACTTAAAGATGTAGTTTGTCCCTAATTTGGTGGAGTGAAGTAAAGAAAGCTGTTATATCCTATGGAAAATGGTCATAAAAAGTTTAACTTCATATTTCAAAGTTTTGGAAAGTTTTGTGGTTATTCATAATGGTTATTTTTTAAATCTTAGAAAGGAATTTGAGTTCATGCAAAATCTTTTCACTTAATGCAATAATGATAGGTATTTGGTATATCAGTCATTATTTGGTTACAGATAGCTAAACGTTTCTGGTTATATTTTAAATAAGGTAATATAAGGCATTATTAGGTGCTTACAAAATCATGGAAAGTGCTGTAAAGGTATATTTTGGTATGGTACTCAGTGATAATCCCAAAACATTCCCAATGAATTGCTATATAAAACAAGATACTGTGCTCATAGCAATTATAAAGCTGGGGGATATAGAAGCAGATTGTCAACTATGTTGATACATGTTAAAATAAGTACACACTAAAAACTGATTGTATAAAAAATAGTAGCTATCTCATGGGCTTATATACATGACGTATGTATATACATGTATAAATGCAGTACAATAGTGAAAAATGAAAGATCACTTATATTTAATGATATTATTATTGATATGGTTAGATTAAAATTTGTTTTCCTGCCAGATTTTTTTGTTGTTGTTTTTGCTCTATTTTTTCTGCTTTCTTTTGGTTTAATTGAAAAAGGCAAAGAAATGAGGGCTTCCCTGGCAGCTCAGATGGTAAAGAATCTGCCTGCAATGTGGGAGAATGCATTCGGCCCCTGGATAGGGAAGATAGATTCTTTGGAGAAAGGAATGGTAACCCACTCCAGTATTCTTGCCTGGAGAATTCCATGGACAGAGGAGCCTGAGGCCTGGAGGGCTACTGTCCTTGGGGTTGCAAAGAGTCAGACTGAGTTACTAACACACACACACACACACACACACACACACACACACAAGGAAATGAATTCTCTTCTATAGCTTACAGAAAGAAATGCAACTCTGCAAACCCTATGAATTTAACCCAATGAGAATGCATCAGATTTCTGACCTAAAAATTGTAAGATAATAAATTATGGCTATTTTAAGTTGCTAAGTTTGTGGTAATTTTTTATAGCAGCAGGAGTAAAGCAGCACATCACAATTTAATTAAATAACATATTAGTATGCATTTCTTTTTCTGTCATTTTACTTTTAATCTATGTATCTTTATTTTAATGATGGCTTCTTGTCTATAACATGTATTTTAACCAATATGACAATCTCTGTGTTTAATTGGGTTATTAAGCCATTTGTTGGACTGTGAAGAAAGCTGAGCCCCGAAGATTTGATGCTTTTGAACTGTGGTATTGGAGAAGACTCTTGAGAGGCCCTTAGACTGCAGGGAAATCCAATCAGTCCATTCTGAAGGAGATCAATCCTGGTGTTCTTTGGATAGAATGATGCTAAAGCTGAAACTCCAGTACTTTGGCCACCTTATGCGAAGTGCTGACTCATTGGAAAAGACTGATGCTGGGAGGATTGGGAGCAGGAGGAGAAGGGGACGATAGAGAATGAGATGGCTGGATGGCATCACTGGCTCGATGGACGTGAGTTTGGGTGAACTCTGGGAGTTGGTGATGGAGAAGGAGGCCTCAGTTTAGTTCAGTTCAGTCGCTCAGTCATGTCTGACTCTTTGCAACCTCATGAATCGCAACACGCCAGGCCTCCCTGTCCATCACCAACTCCGGGAGTTCATTCAGACTCATGTCCATCGAGTCAGTGATGCCATCACCTGCCTCTTGAGAAATCTGTATGCAGGTCAGGAAGCAACAGTTAGAACTGGACATGGAACAACAGACTGGTTCCAAATAGGAAAAGGAGTCCGTCAAGGCTGTATATTGTCACCCTGCTTATTTAACTTATATGCAGAGTACATCATGAGAAACGCTGGACTGGAGGAAACACAAGCTGGAATCAAGATTCTAGCTCTTACCTTGCATAATCCAAATAAACTAAAGTGGTTAAATGTACATAGGCATCTTATTTTGCAACCTGTAGTGGCTTAATTTTTAAATCATAAGTATCTAATATTCTCTACCAAAGGAAAGTTTGTTAAACGGCCCTTCTTACTCTAATGTGATATTTTCCTCTGAACCACTTAAATATTCACTTTGAGTCAATATTCTGACATAAACTTAGAAAATTAGTGCCCTGAATTCTGCTGTGAGGCATGTAGTTAATAACATAAATCTGTTTTGCAGGAGAAAAATGAAGGCTCTGCATTTAAATGATAACTAGTTTCGGAGAATAAAACAAGAGGCAAAATGTATCATGTGCAGATACATTTCTATTTCACTTTGGGCAAACATAAAACTTTTTTATTAGCACTACAAAGATATTTAATAAAAAAAACTAAGAACTAATTGGCATATCTGGAAGACAACTACTAAGACTAAGTTTTATAAATACATTTATTACTTTGGATGCATCCATCCTATTAACAAGACCAAAATGTTACAGCAAGGATAATTTCTATTAACTGGGAATGATGCTCCCCATAAAAAGTCACATATTCACAAAGGTTGTTGTTTAGTTGCTAAGTCATGTTGAATTCTTTGTGACCCCATGGACTGTAGCCCACCAAAGCTATTAAAGAGGGTGCATCTTCTGAAAGTCTGCAACCCTTAAATGGTACACAAAGTTAAGATTTTAATTTAACCAATAAATAAAATGCCCCCAAAATCAACCATTAAAAACCACTTCTACAAGAAAGAAATGCTTTTTATAGATGATTTTGGGGGCGGATTCATGTTGATGTGTTGCAAAACCAATACAATATTGTAAAGTAAAAATAATAATAATAATAACAAAATAAAAATAAAACACCTATGTTAAAAAAAACATTTCTACAATAAAGCTACGGAAAATATTTACCTTAATTATTCTATGTTCAACATACATGAATTACTTGCTACTTTCCATAGGACTTCACAAATACAGAATAGAAAGAAAGTGAAAGTGAAGTTGCTCAGTCGTGTCCGACTCTGTGACCCATGGACTGTAGCTTATCAGGCTCCTCTATCCATGGGATTTTCCAGGCAATAGTCCTAGAGTGGATTGCCATTTCCTTCTCCAGGGGATCTTCCCAACCCAGGGATCGAACCCAGGTCTCCTGCATTGTAGACACTTTACCGTCTGAGCCACCAGGGAAATACAGAAAGCATGTGAATATAATCTCAAAATCATATTTAATTTCATTTTAATATGGTAGAGATAATAAAACATATTATCCTGGTTTTATGGATGAGGAAACTGACTTAAAGGAAGGTCTCCTGCATTGTAGACACTTTACCGTCTGAGCCACCAGGGAAATACAGAAAGCATGTGAATATAATCTCAAAATCATATTTAATTTCATTTTAATATGGTAGAGATAATAAAACATATTATCCTGGTTTTATGGATGAGGAAACTGACTTAAAGGAGGGAGCTGACCTATCTGAGTTTTCAAAGCAATCAGAAGAAACATTATCACAAGTACCTAGGGGATCCTATTGGTCCATACGGAGCTTTTAACCAAATACATTTAAGTAGAATATAATCTCTGTGAGAGTAGGGACTTTGTTTTGTTCATTATTATATTCCTAGCACCAGGGGAATATGATACCCTGATCACAGTAGGTTCTTAATATTTACCAACTAGAGAAATGAGTAACACAGTTTGGAAATCTCATTAAACTCTGAATGCTTCCACTGATGGGAAGCTACTGTTTCTCATATTAGGATTCAAAACATCACACATTATTGAGAGATATACAAAAGTTAAGCTCTCTTCTTTCAAATAACTCTGTGGCACTGATTTCCAATTATTAGAAAAATATCTTAGAATACTAAATTAGTAGCATTTAGAGGGAAGTTTCATGCTGATAAGTTGGGAATTTTCCTCTACATCTCACTTTTAATATCACAAATTATTGATTACCTGGAGTATGGTTTGGATGTATTCTTTCTGTAACACTGTTTAAAAGAACTGCATGGTTTCAAACAGGATCTGACACAATCATCAATGTGCAATAAGCCAGAGAGCCTAATAAACTTACCCTGTTATTTCAAACAACCTTTAGAAAAAATTTCATTAATTTTTTTTTATTAGGGGAAAAAAGCAAAATAATATTTGAACCTAATTAAATAAAAACACCCTCTTCCAACAACACAAGAGAAGACTCTACACGTGGACATCACCAGATGGTCAACACCGAAATCAGATTGATTATATTCTATGCAGCCAAAGATGGAGAAGCTCTATACAGTCAACAAAAACAAGACCAGGAGCTGACTGTGGCTCAGATCATGAACTCCTTATTACCAAATTCAGACTCAAATTGAAGAAAGTAGGGAAAACCACTAGACCATTCAGGTATGACCTAAATCAAATCCCTTATGATTATACAGTGGAAGTGAGGAATAGATTTAAGGGCCTAGATCTGATAGATAGAGTGCCTGA